>PVIR01010462.1:22080-49503 GCA_004026965.1 Petromus typicus | reverse complement strand
GGGGGGGGGGGGGCCGGGGGGGGAACCGCCAGGCTCCTCTCGCCCGACCCCTCCATAAAAGCGGAGGCTAGAGAGTGCTTACCGAGAGTTGCACCTTGATTAGCAGCAGCGACCTATCGGAGTTCTGCCCATGTCCTCACCCTATTTCACAAACAGGAAACAGATCGAGCTCAGAGCAAGTCCCAGAGCTTATCGGCGCTGGAGCTGGAGCCGGGCTTCGAACCGCGGTCAGTGGCAGCTCTCGGCTTAATTGGGTTGCTGCTCCGGCTTAGACCATTACATGAGAAAAGCTCGCTCTAATCATCAAACTCGATTAAACTAAGTGTTTGCATTTCACGATACTCTGGAAACAAAACAGTGTTACTTGATATGTGTTTACATTTTGCACAACAGTAGAATCTTTTATCTTGGTTATGAAAACTTTTTATTTTTTTATAAAATAAAAAAAATGTTTACATTGTTCACAGCTTGCAGAGTGGGAGGGCTCTCACAGTCATTCCTCGTCTGAGTCCGCAGGGCCCCCTACACACACTAGTGAAGCTTCACCAAGCGATTCTTTCCCTGCAGTAGCACCACAGCCTGACTCTGCGCTGACTCTGCCCACCAGCTGTCCCATCTTTCCAGCCTGTGGCCCCAGCACCACCATCACTCGGTGACCCGAGACCTTGGGAACCAGCGTCTCCAGCATGTCTTCCGTCACGCCTTCCAGGACTTGGCCTTCAGCTGTCCTGCACATCCATGTCCCTAGACTAGGGACATCTTCAGTCGTCATCTTGGGGTTGTAATACTGACCGCCCTGCATAGTTTGTCCATGAAGTGCTTGCGCAGGTCTATGCACAGCCACCAGATGACTGCTTTGTCTCTTGACCACAGGCCCATCCTGTCGGGCTAGAGGGTGTTTTCACTTACTTGCTGAGTCCTCCCTATGGCCAAGCAGGTCTTCACTCTGGAAGGCCTTCTGTGACAAGGCCATTCCACTGTGTTGTGCAGAGCAAGTTCTGTTCACCTGGACAGGGCACGAGGAACTCTCATCAAACTCCTGCTGGGACACAGGTCACACACAGTAGTTGCTAACAGTCACCAGGCACTGGCTCACTGCTAGACAAACCGTGGCCCTCATTTTGTCAGGGTCCAGGCTGTCCACCTTCCCATAGACGCATCTGAGAAAGCCAGAAAAGGCCAACCACAGGGCCTCCAGGCACCAGCCCTTGAATTTGCTCTTCCATATCCTTCTCTTGCTTGTCCTCTGGCCCTGATGGGTGGAAGTAGCCACCGGAAGCCAAGGCTGGGAGCAAAGCCAGGTTGAAACCCAGCCTCAATGCCTTGTGTCTCGGTGAGGTTACACAGGGCTCAGTCACTTGGTTGAAAGTGCACCCAGTGCCCTGGCCAGGTTTCCAGTCCATACCCTGAAACATGGCCATCCTGAAGGCCGCCACGGGGACTGCCTCATAGTCAGCTCTGGCCCTGTCTCAGGCTGGTGTTCACTGTCTGCACTTTCCCTGTCACAGGTGTGTCCTTTCTAGATCATGGGGGTAGCAAGTGTGGGGTAAACACCCACATCGTCTCTCTCCTCTAGAGAGGTCTTGGATTCCTCACAGAGGTCCTTCGTGGCCTGGGACAGCATTCCATCTGCAAGGCCTCCGTGAAGGGCCCAGTGTTTTTGACCAAGGGCTGCCTGCAATAGCCATTCTAGATCGGGAGGATTCTTGGAGGATTCTGGGGGCTTCACACTCTGCAGCTCCCTTCCAACCATGGTCTCCAAGAAATCCATTTCCTCTGGGGCCAAACCCACAACATCTCCCTGCCTGCTGCCTCTGAATGGAGGTGCGAATGAAGCTGTATGACACAGGGGTGGGAGAAGAGGCAGCTGGCTTCAACACCCCATCGTTAGCAACCAAAAAATGGCGGCCTGGAGCTCATCCTATATCCTGATGGGAGGCCAAAGGGTATGCGCTCAAGGGCTGAAGCTGAGAGCACCTCTGAAGGATGAGAAAAGAGCCTTCTCCTTCCCCTTCTATTCCCCTCAGACAGTAATCCTATCAGGTGCACACCCAGAGTGGGTCTTCTGTCCTAAGTAAATCCCTTTAGCCAAATCCAGAACTACACTGATGAAATTTAGCTGAGTGTTTCCTACTGAAATTGACATAATCACTTGACTCATAATATGCCATATTCATTGGGCAAAGGATTCAGCTATTGTTTTTTGGTTATTTTTCTTTGTTATTGTTTTTTGCTTTTTGAGTCAGGGTCTTCTTTTGTAGTTCAGGCTGGCCCTGAGCTCACTGTGTAGCCCAAGCAAGCCTCAAACTCACAGCAATCCTGCCTCTGCCTCCCGAGTGCTGGGATTACAGGCCTAAACCACCCCGCCCAGCACGGTGGTATGTGGTACTGATTGCTGATGGGCATGAGTCTCCACACCTAGCATTGTGGTATGTTGTTACCTAGAATGAACTCGGGATTTGGGGCTTGCAAGGCAGATGCTGGAAATGCTGAGCTAAATCCTCAGACCTCAGCAATTGTTTTAGTTATTTTTCTCATTGTTGAGATAAAATATCCAATACCTACGGTTAGAAGAAAAGAAGTTTATTTGGCTCACAGTTTGTAAGGGTTTCATCTCAGAAGCAGCTGGTTGCCAGACAAGCTGGCATGGCAGAGGGGTAGTACAGGGAAAAACAGTTCTTGGCAACCAGAGACAGCAAGCCCCAATTGACAAGTGACCACTAGTTGCCTTTCTATCCCTATGTGTTAGGGCAGCAGTGCTTACACCCAGGGTGAGGCACCCTTAATCCTACTCAGAACTACAGCACACCAATCAGTGGACTCATTTACTAACCACACCCTTAATCCCTGGATCACACACTCCAGGTTCAGCCCCCTCTGGATCTAGATCCATCATCTCATGAGGCTTCCAAGGGACATCTAGGTAACAGGGATAACAGTTATGAAGTAAAATTTTCCTAAAGTGATTTCAGAAAACAATACAGTTCTCATGAAAACACTGGAAGTGTTTTTCCTAAAAAATGACAGACTGATTTGATAAGTTAATATGGAAATATGGAGAATAAAACTATTTTGAAAAAGATGGCTTTGTAACTGGGCATGGTAGCACACACCCATGACCCCAGCACTCAGGAGGCTGAGGCAGGAGGATTTTCTTGATTTCAAAGCCAGTCTAGACTATATAATTTAAAATCAGCCTGAACTACATAGGGAAATCTGTCTCAAAGAAGAGGAAGAAGAAAAAGAGAAAACTAGAATAAGGAGAAGGAAGAAAAAGAAAAAGAAGAAAGACAAGAAAAAATGATGAGGTTTTTCTTGTTTGGTGGTCATTGTTTTGAGACAGGGTCTCACTATAAAGTTTAGGCTGGCCTTAACTCACTGAGGACCCCAGCCTAGCCTCAGACTCGCAGTGATCTTCTTGCCTCAGCCTGAACAGTGCTGTGTCACAGGCGTGTGCCACCACACCTTGCTAAAATGGACCTTCCTTTTATGTTTTTAAAAATTTTATTGATACGTGTTTGCCATACAGAATGATCACATCCATCTTAATTTGGTACGAGATGTACGCCTTCGCTTTTACTGCAGCTGCATTCCCCACCATACACCCGGATCTTTTCCCCAAGAGTACTCAGTGACATTGTCTTTTGGGGGAAACAAACTCGAATCGGAGGAGTGAGGCGGAAAGAAGTCACACTGCAGATCCCGGGGAGAGTTTCAGAGAACTCTCCCGTTTTTGTTGCGAGATACACATACCCCTGTAGCAAACGGCAGGGGGCGTAACCATACGGGTTGGTTACGGATTGGTGGAAGCACGCAGAGAGGGAGGCGGCTGAACCGTGCGGCTTTCCATTGATCCCATGATCCTGGCCAAGTGAGGATCCGGGACAAAGCAGGCAGGGCTGGACTCCAGACCGGCTTAGGCGAGTTCTTACACACGGAGGTGGGTTTGCTTTCGCCTCTTATTTTCTCCGTGTTCGGAGATACATGTGCGGCGTACTTGACCCAGCCAAGCGTGGGATTTGCCTTCAACTCAGCAGTAAAGTGAGGAGCTGAGCAACTCACTCATTTTAGAGCGAGGGAAACAAGCGCAGAACTCACTGACGTCACGAGGTAACTAAGGGCGCTCCTTTCTTCGGTAGCAAGGTTTTTGCTGAAAACACTTCTATTGAGTTAGGATAGTTAAGGAAAAGCTATCATTTTTCAGTGCTGTGCAAAAAGTTCCAGAAATTCTTTTTATGTCTTTGGTTACATGTAGATATGATTTTTTTTTTTTTTTTTTTTTTACCTTCAGCACTGCCCAAAGAGTTAAGGGCCAGGGATTTAGCTCAGTGATTCCGGCGCCTGCCTTGCAAGTTCAAGGTCCCGAGTTTGATCCTCAGAAACCACATACAGCAATGCTGTGCGTGGTGACTCACGCTTGTAATCCCAGCATTTGGGAGGCAGAGGCAAGAGGATTGCTGTGAGTTCCAGACTCTCCTGGGCTACATAGTGAGCACAGGACCAACCGGAACTACAAAGCGAGACCGTCTCAAAAAAAAAATTGGAAATAGAAATCCAGAAAAGGCTTCTGGGTTAGATCACTATATAATCAAAGTATAATACCTCGTGGCTTGTGTTTAGATGTGCCCCCCCCAAAGCCTCACGCGATCCGAGGTGGGGTTTTCTGGAGGCCACTGGACTGGAGTGCATGGGGCTGGGGTTAGGGGTGTGTGGTTACTGACGGGCCTGAGTGGTTTGGCACAGTTCTGAGTAGGGTTAAGGCCACCCCACGTGGGTGTGAGTGCTATGCTCCCAAGGGGGAGTGGCCTCGCAAGACATATGGGATGGAAAGTCTCTAGTCACTACTACTTCACTGCTGGCTGCCTTCGCCTGCCTGCTTTGCCATTGCCTGTTTCTTCTCTGTGATGCCCCTCTGCCATCCACTCTGCCTTGGAGCCAGCCGACTACGGCTTGAAACCTCCACAAATCATAAGCCCAAAAACCTTTCATTTTTAAAATTGAAGGTCAGGTATTTTGTCTCAGCAAGAAAAGTACCGGAGACAGACCTTGAGCACTGTAGACTGTGACAGAGCCTGTGAACGTGGGCTGTGGATGCAGGGTCCTGTTTATCTGATGGCTTCAAGCTACACCGTGACAGACCAACACACTGCTCACCAAGGAAGTCTTGGGCCTGGCGATACCCTGTAGTCCTTCCGTAGTCATCTAAAGATGACTAATGGACTTAATTGCTCTACACAGTACTGGGGGAGAAAATCAGAATAAAAGGGAAAGAGCTTCTTCCAATGGAAATATGAAAAGAGTGATGATCATTCAATTCACTGTGATGTAAAAATCCATAGACTAGCGAGTGATTTCCCAGGAAAAACATTCTGAGGGCCAGAGAAGTAGCTGGGGTTCTGGTGCCTGGCTCCAAAGGGCAAGGTCCTGAGGTCAAATGCCAGTACAAAAAAAGAAAAAAAAGATGTTGCCTGATAGCAGAGAGATTTAGTCTCAAAAAGAGAAAACGAAATTAGAAGGAAAAAAGAAATGTTGAAAATAAAATCTACAAGAACTGAGGACACAGTAGATGTGAGAAATAATGAGTTCGATATTCCGATTTATATCTTTTTGTTTCTTTGTTTGTTTTGAGACAGGTGCTCACTTTGTAGTTCAGTCTGTTCCTGAGCTCAGCTTTGAACTCAACAATCCTCCTGCCTCTGCCTCTTGAATGCTGGAATTACAAGCCTGAGCCACCACGCCTGGCACTGTGCTATGTGGTACGATTGCTAGTGGGCATGAGTCACCACGCCCCGCATTATTGTATGTGGTTATTGGGGATCAAATTAGGGACCTTGCTCTTGCCAGGCAGACACAGGAACCACTGAGCTAAATCCCTGCCCTTTATTTTTAAATTCTGAGGTACAATTCTGTAAGTTGCCCAGGTGGACCTTGAACTCTTGCCTGAACCTCCTCATGGCTGGGATTACAGGCCTGTGCTACTGCACCTAATTTTTAAAAATTTTAACACTAGAACTGTTGAAAAAATGCTAAGTCTTTTAAAAAAAATATTAAAAAGTATTGAGAAAGCAGAGGTAGGAGGATTGCTGTGAGTTCGAGGCTTGCCCGGGCTACCTAGTGAGTTCAGGGCCAGCCTGAGTTACATAATGCATTCAAGTCCTCCCAGAGCTGTCTGACCTACATAGCAAGACCCTATCTCAAAAATCCAACCAAGTAAATCTAATTTTAAAATATATTGAAGTCCTGTGAGAATCCTGAATGGATACCCTTAGCAGAGAATAGGACTCTTAAGAGCTAATAGCATAGCATGTCCACTAGGTGGCGCAGCAGCCCAAATCATGTAAATTCCTTTTTTTTTTTTTTTTTTTTTTTTGCCTTTCTTTTTCTTTTTGTGATACCAGGGATCAGAGTCACAACCTTGTGCGTGCAAGGCAAGGTGTGAGTACATAGGTAAACTGTATAACAAACTGGCTCTTTGGAGACATAATTCAGTGTAAAAATGATGCTTTGAATTTGTACTCTAATGTAAAATCTATCCATTAATAGTGGATTGAAAATGGAGACAGTGGCACTAAAGAAATTATTTTTCAACTTTGCAACATTCACTTTGTAGGGACTGAGCTAGAGGAGCTCCCACAGAGCTGGGCTGGCCATGCTTGAGCCCTGGGTTCACCCCCAGCACCAATAACATCAAATGGACCAAAATCCCTGGGACTTAGCTCAGTGGTGCTGGTGTCTCCCCAGCTATTGCCAGGTCCAGAGGTCAGTTTCCAGTAACCACATACTACAGAGCCAGGTGTGGTGGTTCATGCCTGTATTTCCAGCACTCAGGAGGTAGAGGGAGGAGATTGTCTATGAGACTGGTCTGGTCTACATAGTAAGTTCAGGGTCAGCCTGAACTACAAACTGAAACCTTGTCTCAAAAAAAAAAGAGGGCTAGGAATTTAGCTCAGTGCTTCCAGTGCCTGTCTTACAAGGGCCTGGGTTTGATCCCTGGTCTCTACATATAATAATGCTGGGTGTGGAAACTCATGCCCACCAGCAGTCAGTACCACATACCACAGTGCCGGGTGTGGTGGCTCATGCCTGTAATCTCAGCACTCGGGAGGCAGAGGCAGGAGGATTGCTGTGAGTTCCAGGCTCGCCTGGGCTACATAATGAGCTCAGGGACAGCTTGAACTACAAAGCAAAACCCTGTCTCAAAAAAAAAAAAAAAAAAAAAAAAGAACTAAAAGCCAGGGATGTAGCTCAGTGGCTCCAGTGCCTACCTTGAAAGGGCAAAGTCCTGAGTTTGATTCCTGGTACAAAAATTTTTAAAAATCACTAAAGAAAAATAATGCTCATATTTGGCAACATGCACTCTATAAAAATTCTTTAATTTTGTTTTTAGTATAGGTAGTATATGTGCTGCTGAAGCAAACACAAAATTCTTTATTTCCAATCCATACCGGGCAAGTGTTGTTCCCTTGATCTACATTCTCATCCCCAAACATAGAGAATTCTTAGAAGCAGTCACATTAATTTCCACCTAACTGTATATTTATTTATTTACTTTTGAGACAGGGTCTTGCTTTGTAGTATGGCTGGCCCTGAGCTCAGCCTCAAACTCAAATCACAGCAATCCTCCTGCCTCTGCCTCCAGAGTGCTGGGATTGCAGGTGTGAGCCACCATGCCTGGCACTGTGGTATGTGGTACTGATTGCTGAGTCGCCACACCTGGCATTGTTGTATGTGGGTCACTGGAGATACTTGTGCTTGCAAGGCAGGTGCCAGAACCACTGAGCTAAATCCCTGGCCCTGTGTATTTTATTTTACCTGTATTTTTATTTTTATTTTAACTTTTGTAAAGTTATTTACATTTCCCCTTCACTCACTTTCCCAGATGGTAGTAACATTCTGGCAGTGGAGGGTGTTAACATCACAACACGTCTCACAGTCATTTCCAGGTTAACCTGGTCAGTGGAGAAGTGGACCAATAAAACCAGATCTCAGCTTTCCCGTATGCACAGCCATCTTCTGTCTCTTTCCTCGTCTTTTATCGTTGGCCCCTTTATACAGACATAGACCACTGCAGTCCACCTATGCAGCCATATCAATGCAGCAATTCCCATATTCCTGGAAGCCCCAGCTGCTGTGCAATTCCAGCTACTGGAATGACACAATCTTGGAGTAACAAACAGTGTTAAGGGTGAAGATGGGTCATCATCCCACCCTGGGTCGGTGTCATGTCGCCCACTGCCTAGGAGAGCCTAGCTAGCTGCATATGTAGTCATTCCACATGTATGTATGGTGCACTGCCAGCCCTAAGAAGTCACAGAGAACTGGGTGGGGCTGTACTCTGAGTCTCTTACACATCCTGGGCCTCTTCTTTCTCATGTTCCCTTCCTTCCTCATTACTGATCCGTCTGGCCTGTACTGAACAAAGCCAACGTGGATTTTGCACAAAGATCGCCCTTCTGCTTCCCACAATGCCCCACGTCTCGCACAGGAAGAGCAGCCACACCGGAAACTGCTCCAAGGTGGAGGGCAGACACCAGCCGAGCCCAGCCGAGCCTCTTGCCTTGCCTGCCGGAGGTTCTCAGTGAGGAAGGGCTCTTTCCAGCACTCTGCCACCTCCTCAGCACGTGATGGTGGAAAGTGCCCAAGCGGAGGGCACAGAACTGAACTTGATTTCTCCACTTTTATGTATGTGAGAACTAGGACCGAAAATTTCCTGGATGAACTACACTTCGTCCTATGAATGCTTAACAAAAACATATCGAGTGACCAGGAAACAGGAGCAAGCGAGACACTGAGGCATACACAAGTACGCTTCCTGCCCCTAAGGTCAGATTCTAACATAAAAGCTGCTAATACACTTGGCTGTGTAACCAGAATGTGGATGGCAAATAAGTGATAGTGCTAGTATACGCTGCTCTGAAATGTTAGGAGTTGACAGTCTGTAGTCAACCTGACTCCTCAAGCAGGGACAGAATTTGAACTGGAGAATTCAGAAGCATCAAAGTTCTAGATCTTACTAGTTTTTTTGTGGCTTAAACAGATTGACAAGTTGTCGTGCACACTGAGATGAGCTCAGTAGCGGGGTACTTGCCTGGCATGCAAAAGGCTGTGGGTTCAATCACCTACACTACAGAACAATGAAAAAATAAAGTATTGACCACACTCAGACTCATCAGCAAGACCAAAGGGTCAGCCAGCTGTCACAGCTGCTGAGAATTTCAAAGCTGGGGTGGGCTGGAGACTTAGCTTAAGTGGTGCTGTTCCTACCTTGGAAGCTCAAGTTCAATCCCCAGTACCCCAAAGAAAAAGAAAAAAAAATCAGGGCTAGGAATGGAGCTCCCTGGTACAACACTTGCATAGCATGCACAAGGCCCTACATTCAACCCCAGGATGCACACAAAAATAAACAATATATCAAAGTTTCAGTGACTTATAAACTGAGGGTTATTGATTGGTATCTTGAGTATACTCACCAACAATTTCTTTTCTTTTTTCTGGGTACTGTATGTACAACTGGGGAGTGGGGAGCTACATCCCCAGCTATAATTGAGGCAGAGTCTCGATAAATTCGCCAGGCTGGTCTTGATCCTCCTTCCTCAGTTTAATAGCTAGGATTATATGCAGCACTGATAGCTTTATAATTACTGCCTTATGGAGAATTTAGGAAAAATAAACGTGTTAACAAATAAGAGACAGCTTACCCACCCACACACTTCCATAATTATAATTCTTCTAAAAACAGAACAAAGCATTGAGATTAAGCAGGCAATTTTTATTATCAAATGTAACAATTCTACAAAACTCAGTAGGATTGCAGTATTACTGCCTATCAGTCTTTCAGAGCTTCGGGCAGAGAGCATTGTAAGGCATCAAGTACCAAGAATATTTTTTGTGATCTTAAGTGCCAGTTCTCTTCCATTTTTACACAGACTTCTGGTTTCCCACTGTGGTTACAGGGTCACTGCTGGTCTCGTTGAGGGCAATGTCTGGCTCTCCAGTCAGGGTGTTAATCAAAGTAATGCAAAATAAAGATAGCAGCCACAACGATCTGTGTGGCGTGGGATCCAAGCCAGGGCAGTATGAGTAACAGGAGGATGTGCACTGAATCGAGTCCTGTCTTCCTTTCTGGAGTACAGGAGGCAGCAGTACGAGCTAGCTAGTGTCTAATATTGCACTTCTGTAGCATAAACATAGCTAAACATAGTGCTAAACACTGTGCTATCGGTTCCTGCCCACTGCACTAGTGTTTAACACCTGGTCTAGCATGCTGACTACAGTCCTAAGCTTTGGAAAGTTTCAATTATCTGACAGTGAAGAAGACATTGGAGAAAAAGGTTTAAGGCTATTTCGATATATACAAGGATTCACTCAGGACAGTGAGGAGATTGCTTTCTAGAATACGTTGTCCAAATAGTCTTATTTCTGTTACATTAAAAACTAGTAGATTTCTTTTATGAAAAGTCCAGGCCATCAACAAAGAAAAAAATACAATATAAAATAATACACATGAAGCCACAACATTCAGTTACAGTTCAAACTAGAATGACTAACTACCTGTTCCTGCTTCATTTTTGGTTTTGTGTTTTGGCCCCTACTTCATTATTATTTACAACTGGTACCTGCTGAGGAGAATTCACCGTGTGCCGGGGAGGGCGTCCCAGTGCTTCTGCCTTGTCCTCGGCTGTTCTGTTTCTGTGGCGCTGTCAAAGGAACCCAGGGATTTTTGCTTGACAGGTGAACACCGTATCACTGAGCTATACCTCCAGCCCCTCTCAGATATTTCTAAAACCATTGTAAGACATCATGATGGTCAAGAGATTTGGAAAATTATGTTTTTCTTTCTTTTTTTTAATTGTTTGAGACTGGAGTCCTGTTATGTAGCCCAGGCTCGCCTTGGACACTCAGTGATCCTCCTGCCTCAGCCTCCCGGAGTGCTGGGATTGCAGGAGTGTGCCACCATGCCCAGCTATTTTCTTTCTTTGTTTAAACTGAGATTTAAGTAGTCCAAGACCTTATGCTTGAATTATTTAGCAAGAGGGCATAACCACGCAGAAGGTGAGGATCAGCAAGGAACAGAGGTCTACAAAATGGAGCGTCCTCAATAGACTTCGTGGGGAAGACGCAGGCACTAGTGGAAAATTTTTTCATCCAAGACTTTTTAAACTTAGGAAACACTTCTGATGCCATTAGCAGGAAGTAACAGAGATGTCTGATTTCAAATTCACATTTTAAATGCCTGTTTGAAATCAGCAAGGAGCCAGGTGTGCTGCGTGCTGAAGGGTTTGGCTTCACCGGTGGGCTCACATATTCACTCCACCGAAAGGAAAGACACAGATCCACTGTCCAGTCGTGTCTGCTGAAAATACTGCAGCCTGAGTGTAGACAAATGTCTCCGGAAGTTGCTAGTTTTCTTGTCTGGTGGTTTCAGGATCACCATATGTCTTTCAAACACTGGGGAAAACAATAAAGAATGTTATGCTGATATATTTGATTTTTAACAGCCGCAAAATAGATTTCACATTCCCTAGGACTACATCAGCTATACATTTTTATTTCATCCAGACAGACCCAATATTTACACGGCAAAAGTCTAGAACACTGACCGGCAGAGGCAGTCTGAAGAGACGGGGCCTTTCCCAGACCTTCCCACCCTTCACATTTCTGACTGTTTAGCGTGTCTGTTTTTACTTCCACATCCAGCTCACATTGTATGCATTCCTTAGGCTGGGCCCCCAACTTGTCATTCCATTCTGATATTAGAGGCTTATTATAAATATCAAAATTTTAAAAAGTTAGGACAACTTTTTAAAATTAAAACCTAGCATGGGAGGCTAAGGCAGAAGAATGTCTGAGAGGCTGAGACCCCCCCAAGCTACACAGTAAGTTCTATGCCAGCCTGAACTACACAGCAAGACCTATTTCAATAAATAATAATAATAATAAACTTTAAAAATAATTTAAAAAAAAAAAAAACAGGGTCTTGATTTGTAGTTTAGACTGGCCCTGAGCTCAGCCTCCAACTCACATCACAGCAATCCTCCTGCCTCTGCCTCCCAAGTGCTAGGATGACAGACGTGAGCCACCACGCCCAGCACTGTGGTATATGGTACTGATTGCTGCTGGGTGTGGGTCTCCACGCTCAGTATTGTATGTGGTTACCGGGGGATCGAACCCGGGCCCTTGCGCTTGCAAGACAGGCGCTGGAACCAATGAGCTAAATCCCTGGCCCTAAAAAATAATTTTTAATAAAACATTCAAATCACACGGTGTGGTGGCCCACACCTATAATCCCAGCATTTAGAAGGCTGAGGCAGGAGGATCCACCTGAGTTCCAAGCCAGACTGAATTACAGAGCAAGACCTTAACTCATTAAAAAAAAAATCAATTCAATGAGAAGCACTGAAGTGTGGTGTAACTAAGGGCAAACAGTAGCCTGGTGTGCCAGTGACTAGCTCATTGGCACTTTACTAAAACCATCATCTCAGCCTTAGTTCAGAGCTAGGGAGAATAAAGTACATACAGGTCATTAAACTAGGATAGGCATTGCTCTGTGTCTGTGGTTTCTAGGTCTGCAGGTTCAGTCAGCTGGTGTGGAATATTATTCAGAAAAAAATACATCTATGCTGTTTTACTCATCACGTTCCCTAAAACACACAGTGTAACAGTGACTTAGATAATATCTACATTGTAGTTAACATTGCATGGAAGACAGAGACGATTTCCAATCAGAGAGGATGCTCCTCCAACCTGAGTAGCCTACCACTTCCTGGAAGGGGCTGCGGCACTTGGGCTCTCAGGACCCGCGCCCTTCAGCGACTGAGGGGAGCTGTGACAGGCACAGCTTGGACTGAAGTCAAGGGGATAAGCTGCCTATGCTGCATTAGCTTCTTGCTGTAGAAAAACCTGGGAACCATAGGCATCATGCACACATGCAAATCAGCAACAAAGATGAGGAAAGAGAAACAGAAATGGCTTTCAGAACTGTAGGCTTATTTCATATGGTCAATTTGAAATGTGGTCCAGACTAAATCCACTTTTTGTTTTGTTTTTTGAAATAGGACTGCCTTTGTAGTTTAAACCGACCCTGAACTCACTATGCAACCTAGGTTGGCCTTGAACTCACAGCAATCCTCCTGTCTCAGCCTCCCCAGTGTTGGGATTACAGGCACGAGCAACCATGCCCGACTAAAATCCACTTTTAATAATAGATTTTACAATTGGTACAAATGTACAACCCAGTATTTAGAAATTTGCACTGGAAAGGTGGTGACAGCCACATCCACCAGCCCTGGGCTTGTCCATTTCCACAGGGGATGTATCCTGCCCTTGCACCCCATGACCATCGTCTTAC
Organism: Petromus typicus; assembly: GCA_004026965.1. Taxonomy (NCBI): domain Eukaryota; kingdom Metazoa; phylum Chordata; class Mammalia; order Rodentia; family Petromuridae; genus Petromus; species Petromus typicus. The sequence continues at coordinate 36,155 of PVIR01010462.1, read as the reverse complement.
CAGGGAATGTCACCTTGGTAGATGTTCAAAATTATTCCCTCTCACTAGGTTACAAGGTGGAAATCCCAGAAGTTGAAAGAAAGTTAAAGGTTCAGCCTTTTAAGCCTTCCTGTTTACCCCAGGGGGACTCAGCAGAATTTTAGTGTTTAGCAATCAAACTGTAGACTCCCCACAGCATAATATATATTACACAAAACACACACACACACACACACCCTAATATGATACGGAGAAAATATTTCCTCTACCTCTTAGCTACAGTCAAGCAAGTATTATTTTTCAGCAACCATTATAAGGCAATTTTGAAAGCCTTAACTGCAAATATCCACAACCCCATTTATTTTGTAATAAGCTGACATTAAGCATATTATGGGGAGCCAAGGTATTGGCTCAGTGGTTTCAGTGTCTGCCTTGAAAGCACAAGGTCCCAAGTTTGATCCCAGGTAACTACACGCCACAGTGCCGGGCATGGTGGCACATGCCTGTGGTCCCAGCACTCGGGAGGCAGAGGCAGGAGGACTGCTGTCATGTGAGTTTGAGGCTGTCCTGTCCTACATAGTGAGTCAGAAAAAAGAGTATTATGTACACCAGTTTCCTCAGACACTGGACTTCACTCACTGGAACTGTCTTGAATGAACCGTTAAATCTTGCAGTTCTGGCTAAGAGTAGTGTTTTATTTACTTATAGTAATTTCCATGTGATTTTCTGAAAACTGTCAGTTATTTCTGTGAAACAGATTCTTTTCCATGTATATTAGATAAAGAACCCAGATTCTTTAATCAAAGAAAGTTTTTTGGCCTTTCTTCTCTTTTAAATCTATAAAATCAGCATTCATCTTTTCTTACCCACTAATATAAATATTATTGAGGGAAGAAAGAATGTTTAAGTCTGAAAGCTGTTATTTGTTGTCCAAAAGGCTCCTCATTTGTAAATTTTTTAGTTAGGAAAGAAAATATTGTTCATTATATTGAATTAAGATATATTGATAGTGATATCCTGTCTCAAAAAAAAAAAAAAAAACTAACCCATACTTCCTTATAGGAACTATAGCATATTCCAATGGCAACACTGAAAGTATTGGCCTACATCAAAGTTCATTCTATTATTTTAGACTGTCTCATTTTGTCTCAATGGAAAAAAGGCAAATACACGCAAGTAAAAAGGGTTTTTATTTCTTCTACTTCTGCACAAAGTCTTACAAGACAGTTATCACATAACTCAGTATATACACACTGAATGTTTTCATGTTGTTAATGGTCAGCCTCAAGACAGAAGTAGATTTTTTTTTTTTTTTTTTTTTTTTTTGAGATGGGTCTCGCTTTATAGTTCAGGCTGGCCCTGAACTCCCTGTGTAACCCAGGCCAGCTTTGAACTCACAGCAATCCTCCTGCCTCTGCCTCCTGAGTACTGGCATTATACGTGTGAACCACCATGTCTGGCATTGTTGTATGTGGTTACCAGAGATCGAACTAGGGACCTTGCAGTTGCCAGGCAGACGCCAGAACCACTGAGTTAAATCCCCAGCTCTGGTATTGTCATTTTTGTAGGCAGTTTCTCAGAAGCAATTTCTCTGGAAGGTTTATGGAATCTAAAGTGTGCAGAATAAATTCTATGAAGGGAGATAAAGTATTTTCTTTTCAAAAACAAAGTCCTGAGTACAAAAAAAAGACAAAAAGCAATCATTGGTGAATTCAAAGTAGGATAAAATGCCAGGTAAAGAAACCAGGTTGAATAATCATACTTGAAGGCCTTGAAAGGAAGAGCTTTAGGGGCTGGGGATATAGCTCAGTGGTTCTCACGCCTGTCTTGGAAGCACAAGGGCCCAGGTTCGATCCCCGGTAAGCACATAACAATACTGGGTGTGGAGACTCACACTCAGCAGCAATCAGTACCACATACCACAGTGCCAGGTGTGGTGGCTCACACCTGTGGTCCCAGCACTCGGGAGGCAGAGGCAGGAGGATTGCTGTCATGTGAGTTTGAGGCTGAGTGCCAGGCCAGCCTGAACTACAAAAGCAAGACCTTGTCTCAAAAAAAAAAAAAAAAAAAAACACCCTAAAAAAAAAAAAGTGCAGCCTGGGGTGCAGAGCACAGTATCAGAGAGACACGGACAAGTAAGTCCATAGTGACACAGAAAAAATGTGTGAATGCACAAGGCGATGTGCCTTTTCACAAAGCAGGAGAAGGTCTCCTTTAAAGTTTTCTCATTGCTACACAGAAACAAAATGTATGTAATCAGCCATGGTTGGCAGATTAAAACCTAAGAGCTACCATTGCTTTTGAGACCTCAGGAAGAGGAAACTTAGAACTGAACAGTGAGAGAAAAAATAAAAATAAAAATTTCTCAAGGGGCTGGGAGCCAAACACCATGTCTACCCAGGAAGGCTCTTTGGGCATTGTTAGTAACTTGTGAAGTATTCTTGTGACTTTTTTATACTTTGGGGGGCAGTACTGGGGATCAAACTCAGAACTTTGCACTTAGCCAAGCAGGCAGCAGTGACCTGGGGGCTTTTTACGAATGTGCAGAGAGCCGAAGTCTAGAGCAGCTGGTGCCACAACCGACATGGCGGCCAAGAGAACAGAATCAAGGAGGCAGAAGCACCACGAGCACATTCAGCCGCCTGAACTTTCACAAGGTGCCAAAAACATACCCTGGAGGAAAGACTTTCATAAGCGGAGCTGAGAACGGGATGATGATCTCACGAGGTACTAAACTAAAATCAAAAACGATCAAAATCAAAGTATTAAAAGAGAAAGCAAAAAAACACCCTGAAATAATCTGATAGAAGATAGGTAACATGCTTGAAGATGAGGCCTTGCAGAACCAAACCAAACTGCACAAGAAATGGCATCAAGAAGCAACAAATGGGATGGTAGTGAACAAAAGCATCTGCGTAGTAAACCCGCAGACCCAAGAGACCATCTACCGAAACAGGAAGCAAACGTGGCCACGCTTCCTTTGACAGAGGCCTATCTACAACTCATAAATAAATAAAAAAACTACCCCCCCATATAGGGCATTTAGATAGACACAGTGGCACATGTCGGACAGTATGGCACTTGGGAGGATAAGGCAGAATGGCTAACACCAAGGACAGGGCCAGCCGGGGCTACTTCAGTGAGTTTAAGGCTACTTGGACTACATACATATGGAGATTCTCCCTCAAAAAAACAAAAACACAAAACCCCTCAAAATGAAATAAATAAAAAACATGGGCAATTGAATACATAAGACAAATACATCAAAAAATGTTCAGGGTTGGGGATATAGCTCAGTGGTTCCGGCGTCTATCTTGCAAGCGCAAGGGCTCGGGTTCAATCCCCGGTAACCACATAGCAGTACTGGGTGTGGAGACTCACCCCAGCAGCAATCAGCACCACATACCACAGTGCCGGGTGTGGTGGCTCACGCCTGTCATCCCAGCACTCGGGAGGCAGAAGCAGGAGGATTGCTGTGATGTGAGTTTGAGGCTAAGCTCTGGGCCAGCCTGAACTACAAAGCGAGACCCTGTCTCAAAAAAAAAAAATGTTCAACATCTCTGGCCATAAGAGGAATACAGAAAAAAAATAACACTGAGATGAAAGAGTCGTTATCAACAAGTGCTGGTGAAGATGTGGGCAACAGGAACTTGCTACACTGTTGGTGGGGATATAAACTAGCACATTCACTATGAGCACGGAGACGCCTGAAAAAACTGGAACTAGAAATTCCTCTCACCCCAGCTGTTCTCTTCCTAGTTTTCTTCCCCTAAAAGTTAAAGATGTATCACACTGATCATACATGCATGTTTATAGCACCACTGTGTGTCCACAGGCTGAAGAATGGATAAAGACATGTGGAGTACTACTACGCTATAGAGAAAGAAAGACTGCGCCGGGTGTGGTGGTGCATATCCCTTAGTCAGTGCTTAGGAGACTGACGCAGGAGGCCAGCCTGGACCACATAGTGAGTTTAGGGCCCGTCTGGACTGCACACTGAGACTCTACCTCAAAATACAAAGCAAAAAAAAAAAAAAAAAAAAACCTGAGTCATTTGTAGAAAATGGATGCACCTTGAGATCATAACAGCAAGTGAAATAAAGGAGACAAATTAGCTAAGAGGAGACAGGAAGATAGAGCTTTTGCAAATGGGAAAGGAACAAGACATGGAAGGAGGAGCGGATGAAAAGAGAATGGCGAAGTGTTGTGCACATCACAACTCCCTATAAGGAATATTGCTCTCATTATGAAGAGCTAACAGAAAAATAAAAATTAGGGCCAGGGATGGCGCTCAGCAGCACTGGGCCAGCCTTGCAGACGCGAGGCCCTGAGTTCAATCCCTGCTACACAGTGGGAGGATAAAAATTGAAAAATAAACAGAACCACAAAGGATGCACCCGAAAGGCTCTCACCCGGCTGCCCAACTATGCCACCACAAGAGGTTGCCCAGCCCATTCACAAAGCATCTGAGCAGATGTTTCTTGGGAAGATGAAGACCTTCTAACACCCTTGCAAAAATGCCAGATCTGAAAATTTCCCCTGGGAACCGAGCACTGAGGTTTCCACACCCAGCACAAGAGGCCAAGGGATAAATTCTAATTCTCAAGGTCAACAAAGTGTGATCTGACTTCCAATTTAGAATCCATGTGGACACGCATATCTTAACAAAATTAGAAAATGACATGGTAACATACCATCTTCAGCAAAACCCACAATCCAAATGAAGAAATACACCAGGCATGGTGGCACATGCCTGTGATCCCAGGTCTCTGGGAGGCAGAAGCAGGAGATTACAAATACTGGAGCCAACCTGAGCAACCTGGGATCAAAAATTTTTTTTTGTTGTTGTTTTTTGAGACAGGATCTCAATTTGTAGTTTGGGCTGGCCCTGAGCTCAGCCTCAAACTCACATCACAGCAATCCTCCTGCCTCTGCCTCCCGAGTATGTGGTATTGGTTGCCGCTGGGGTGAGTCTCCACACCCAGTATTGTTATGTGGTTACCAGGGATTGAACCCTGGTCCTTGCGCTTGCAAGACAGGCGCCGGAACCACTGAGCTATATCCCCAGCCCTGTAAATTTTATTTTTTATAAACAAGAGTTTTGCTTTGTACTGCAGTCGGACCTTGAATTTCTGGTGATCCTCCTGCCTCAGCCTTTAAGTGCTGGGATTACAGGAGGGCATCGCATGCCAATATAAACTTTAAAATGGCTACTTTTATGTCATAGGAACTGTACTTCAATTTCTTACAACACCACACGCAATCTGTATCCTACATGAATAGCAAATGAATATTCAACAGAAAAGATTCATTCACTCCAAGAAGTAAGAGCCTGGTCTCATCAGTAAGTACTTGGCAAACAAAATCCCAGGTCTACCTGTCCAGGTTTCTGACATTCATTCTTACATTAATACAAAGAAGGAGCCTCCCATCAGACTCCTGAAATACCGTCAGATTTTCGGCCTCTCCATAGGTTTGGCCCTTTGCAATTTAGCTCGCATATCAGAGAGCCTTACCTTTTCTGAGGTTGGTCTAACTGCTGGGGCCCTTAAATACAAACCCATTCTTTGGGTAGAGTCCTGGCCTGGTCATTTGTGTGAACAAGTCCATCCCCGGTTGCATACTAAAATGCAAGTTGAAACAAACAGGATCAAAATGCGGGCAAGGTGTAGCTGAGGATGTTTAGTATTCCAACTTAAAAATAGCTACCCATAAGACAGCAGGCTACTTAGACTGTAGGGAATAAAGAACTGGTATAAACCATACATGTGACTCTAACAGGAAATGTCCATTTCTTATTTAACATAAAAGTACCATCAAGGGCCGGGGAGTTAGCTCAGTGGTTCCGGCGCTTGTCTCACAAGCGCAAGGACCCGGGTTCGATTCCCCGGTAACCACATAACAGTACTGGGTGTGGAGACCCACACCCAGCAGCAACCAGTACCTCATACCACAGTGCCGGGCGTGGTGGCTCACGCCTGTAATCCCAGCACTTGGGAGGCAGAGGCAGGAGGATTGTGATGTGAGTTAGAGGCTGAGCTCAGGGCCAGCCTGAACCACAAAAGCGAGACCTTGTCTCAAAAAACCTAAAAAAAAAAAAAGTACTATCAAATTCCCTTCTAGGAAGGAAGTTAGATCGACACACCCAGGAACAAAGAAAAACTCTCAAAAATATGAATGCACAATAATTCAGGCCCAAACCTTCAGATTACGCGAAGCGTACAGTTTGAATGATACCATAGGTTGTACTGGGTAGCATGTATGTGAGCAATGATTCTCTCCAAGGCATTTAAAATAAGGTCAATACACTCAGCATCTCCCAACAGCCGCGAGGGTTTTGAATGGTGTTACTGTATACACCTGAACTCTCGATCTAACTCTTTCAGCACAGTACCAAGAAAAACCCAAAGCCAGTGATCTGAAGATGAGTCAGCACTTTGAGAAACCAAACCAGCATTTAGTAAAAATGTAAAAGTAATGATGGCAGAGTATAACACAAAAAGCACATGAAGAAGTTAAAGGAATCAGATGGGAATCCCTGAAAATGCATCTAAGTAAGAGGTTAATTAACTAAACCATGCACATTTTTATTTTATGGAATAGAATGGTGCCGTCATTGCCAAATACCTTGAACGTAGTTTGTCAGCATAAATTCTACTAATTTATCAAAGTAGACTTAACTCAGGTGCCTTAACTTCAGAAGAGGGCAGATTTGATAAGAGAATCCACTGCCCATACACTGCTTTATCCATCAAAATTTCTCCCTCTTTTTTAAAAAGAAATTTTTTTTTGGAGACAGGGTCTCAATGAGTAGGCCAGGCTGACTTCTCACTCCAAACAATCCTCCTGCTGCCTGGCTCCCCTCCCCTTTGCTCCCCCAATTCCATATGCAGCAAGGAAAACAAAAGTTTGGAATAGTTTTACAGAAAAAGTTTTGGTAAAGGTAAAGAAAAACCATATTTTAAAATGTATTTAAAGATAACCAACTTGTAAAATGATATACTTATTATTATCAAGTTCTACATTCTTTTATAGGACAATTACCAACGAATTTTACTTAGCTCTTAAGTATTTTCCTGGTATTTGCTTAAGTAAATATTATGTTATTAACCAAAAATAAAATTAATAAAACTTCTTAGCAACGGTGATCAATATATTGTAGGTAAAGATAAAGACAGATAAGTTAATCAATTTTCTTTTTAAAAAATCAACCACTGATTCTAGCATCTCATGACAAAGCAAATCTAACAAATCTGGAATCCTAGAATGACTGGCTATTACCTGAAAAGTCAAGAACAGAAGATAATAAGGCGGCAAGGACTGTGAAAGGCAGCGGAAATGAGAACTTCTTGTGTAAGAATGATATGAATTAGACAGAAAGAAATAAAGGAATGATATGAAATTGTGTGAGATGCAAAGGTTTTGAGTGTATTCTTCATACCTCAAATTACTAAAGGCAAATTCTAGAATATGAGATTGGATAACCAAGGTCCCAGTATAATCTTAATTCATAGACTTGGTTTATAAATTCTAAGCACTTCAAAAATGAAGGTCAAAATGAGAATTAAGTTGTGTCTTATACTGGTACAAATACCCATTATGGAGTGCAATCATGATGCGTATATGTAATGTACCAATAAACATTTAAAAAAAAAAAAAAGGAGGTCGGGAGCCAGGATTTTGCTCAGTGGTTCCAACCTCTGCCTTGTAAGCACAAAGTCCTGAGTCTGAGCCCTGGTTCCAAAAGAAGTAAGTAAGTAAATAAATGAATAAATAAATAAGTGAAGGCCAAGCCAGGATGGTGCATGTCTGTAACCCTAGCACTTGGGAGACTCAGGTGAGAGGATTCCCACAAGTCTGATGCCAGCATGGACTATATAGGAAGACCCTGTCTCAAGGGGGGAAAAAAAAGTCAAATACTTTAGGGAGAAATAAGTTTATATAATCTTTGTGCAGCTGATTATACCAAATAACTCTATTCTAACATGGAGTGACACTACAAACTATTCAAAAGAACTGCTACAGGGCCGGGGATTTAGCTCAGTGATTCTGGCACCTGCCTTGCAAACACAAAGTCCCGAGTTTGATCCCCGGTAACCACTTACAACAATGCTGGGTATTGTGGTTCGTGCCAGTAATCCCAGCACTCAGGAGGCAGTGGTGAGAGGACTGCGGTGTATTTAAGGCTTGCCTGGGCTACAAAGTGAGCTCAGGGCCAGCCTGAACTACAAAATGAGACCCTGTCTCAAAAAATTTAAAAAAAGAACTGCTACAAGTTGATATTATCTTCCTTTTAAAGCTTGTCAGTTTTTTAGTCCTAAATCTAGAAATAATCCCTGTTATATATCTGTGGTAAAATGCTACAACACTCATTGTAGGACTGCTCTTATCACTAACTTATGTGTAAAACCACTTAATTTTACTTAGTGTGAATATAAATTAGTTAAGACTAAAATGAAACTTAACCCAGCTGACCCTTGAATTTCAAACTTCCCTTGGTCTTTCTACCATGGGAAAATAAAACACCAAAGTCAGAATATTTTCTCCATGAGATTAAGCAACCTTTTCAATATACTTCTAGTAAAATTTTTATAATCTAATGAGTTAGAAGGTTGAAAGGAAACTTTTTACCCCTTTTAAGGTCCTCCAGAGGCCGCATAACTGTTCAGGGCCCAGTAGAGAATCTACTAGCCAGGGCTGGGGATTTAGCTCAGTGGTTCCGGTGCCTGTCTCGCAAGCGCAAGGACCCGGGTTCAATCCCTGGTTCACCACATACCATACTGGGTGTGGAGACTCACGCCCAGCAGCAACCAGTACCACATACCACAGTGCCGGGCATGGTGACTCACGCCTGTAATCCCAGCACTCGGGAGGCAGAGGCAGGAGGATTGCTGTGATGTGAGTTTGAGGCTGAGCTCAGGGCCAGCCTGAACTACAAAGCGAGACCCCGCCTCAAAAAAACCTGAAAAAAAGGAATCTGCTAGCCACCTAAACAAGCTTAGTTTTAGAGTAAGAATCTTCCTTCTAGGGAAATACCTACTAAGTAGTCAGTAGCAACAGGGAGCTCTGCACCACGTCACTTAGCTTTTCCGTATCAGTCGTGGACACTCTTCACTTGTGAGAAAATATCACTGGCCTGTGAATAGCCCTTAGAATAATCACAGGAAGTGATGGGTTTGGGGCACCTGGCACCATGGGGATGCTTTGGGCTGGGTCCCAGTCCTGTTGCCTTGGAGGACCCATCCCAGCCGTGCAGTGGCCTGGCCGGGCACAGTGCCAACAGGCGGCACTGCAGAGGTGCGGGGCCTGCTTCAGGGTTTCCTTCCTATGCCTTCTCAACCTTCCATCTCAAGCAAAGCTCAGCTGGAGGAAGACGACAGTTTTCACTAGTAGAATGATAAAAAGACTACAAGTTACTGATGTTAGCAAGGTAGAAAGATTTTAGACTTTCGTTTCCTACACAACCTAAGGAGTCTGCTCAGATGCCTGAGAAATAAGCAGATTTTGGTCACTGCTTCAGAGATCTCACCAAGGAAGCTTCTTCTTTTGTGGAAGGGAGACACCGGTGGGTGGGCACAGGCGGTGGCAGAGAAAGTGCCAAGAGAAATGGCACCTCACCGGAACAGTGCGTTATTTAATTCTAATGACTCGTGGGTCTTTGGTAAGGATGAAACAGATGTTTTTGTGTGTTTCACTTTGCTTTTTCCTTTTCCTAGGTTAGGCAAAAGGCCACTGAGCACCTTTTGCTTTTGGCTTCCATAGGGGACTGAGCCTGGCACTCCACTGCGGTACCAGGCTCCCAGTCCATGGGTTTAACAAAACAAGGACTTGGCCCCCAGCATGGGATAAAGCTTCCCACTGCCCATCCTGTTCTAATGCGAAACCTGTGCTGCAGTGTGTCCTGAAGAGCGCTTCAAACAAGTAACAGCAGATCGGCAGAAAGAACTGAGCCAGAACAGAAAAGCCTTCGTCTGGTCAGGAAGATGCATTTGAAATCAGAAGCCTGGACACTGCTACCTCTCGCTGTTTGCTTCCACAGGCCATCCCGGCAGCACTTGGACCCACATACGCTTCTGAGAACCCGCTTCTTTGGCGCCTGTGTTCTTTAGGCAGATCGACCTAAATGTAATGAGGGCACTGGGGGGCGTCTTCTTCAAGGTACTGACCTGGTAACCTTGGAAGAAGTTAAGAATTTCCTTAACTCCAGTATTGTAGGCCAAGCCCTGCATCCTGACCACCGTGCCGGGCTGTGGAGGGACACTGCTAAGGTTAGCAGCTGTAGGAAAGTAGCCAAGACTATTAGGCGAACCTGGGGGGCTGAAGGGAGAGAAAGCACAGTGAACCAATGGGAACAGACAACGTTGAACACTTACTCTAACAATACTAGTTACTTAGGGAAAGACTAGAAGATGACCTTCCTTACACTCCTTAGAGCCCTTGCACAAGGCCAGGAAGGGTACCATGGCCCCGCGGTCTCACATTTCCACAAAAGCCGGAAGGTGAAAGGCAGCAGGGTTAATGCAGAGCTCCCCGAAATCTCGGATTCTTAGAGACCAGACGGAGTCTGAAGCCTTCAGTTACTCAACCACAAAGCACCACACCCAAAGGCCAGCTCCCAGCGGATTACTGGTGAGTTGTAAGGAACTAAAGCAAGAAAAGATGGGAAGAAGGACGGAGAGGAGCCACAGCCACAGACCTGCAGTATCCGAAGTGACTGCTCTGAGGAAGGGACTCTTCTGCCCAAAGGTACAAGCAAATGTGCAGCACCAGAGTCACACAGTAAAGCAACGTTTGAAAGCATCCATGAGTGATGGGAGGGTTAGAAGGGACACCATTAACACAACGGGCAGATTAATGTGCCCTCGTGGTCGTATCTGCAGTACCGCCGAGAAGCTCCTGGCCTTATGCACCGACTCGTAACCACCACATTAGTTTCACCAGTTACTTCACCAGCTTAACCCTCACCGTTTTCTACAAAAGGTGGCCAGGTAATAACTGAAAATACACATGGAAAAATTTTCAGAAGTTATCAACATAAGAAACAATATAGTGTCCAACTTTATATCATTAGTAGCTTCCATTCATTCATCTTTTGAAGTAGGTAATTGTTCTATTTTGTAAGTGAAGAAACACATAATGCCAGGCACTAGAACTCTGAGAATGTCTGTCCCACCTGGTACTGGCAGCTGGGTATGAATGCCATGAGATATACCTCAGGCCCACGCTCCTCTCTCCAGCAGAGACATCACACAGCACTTCATCAATCTAAACTCCGTTTGTTTGTTTTTTTTGATACAGGGTCGCACTTTGTAGTTCAGGCTGGACCTGAACTCACTGTGTAGCCCATTGTGAGACCAGCTTCCAACTCACAGAAAATCCTTCTGCCTCTGCCTCCAGACTGCTGAGATTACAGGACTGAGTCATCAGGCCCAGCATTGTTGATGTGGTACCAGGGATCAAACTAGAGACCTTGTGCTTGCAAGGCAGGTGCTAGAACCACTGAGCTAAATCCCTGGCCCCCAAACTCCATTTGTTCATTTACTACATGAGGATGATGAGCATCTTGGCAGTTCCACAAGACTGGACTTCAGATTCAGTGGTTGACGTACTAAATCCACCCACAAAATACAGAGCTGGACTAGGCTTAAAGTTACATAACAGCGCATTTGCGTAGCAACCACAAAGCTCAGGTTCAATCGCCAGTGTGGCAAAAATGAAAAGCTCTGATGTCTCATTCTTGTCTGCTCAATGCCATCATTCTATTTCATCACTGAGAAATTATCAGGATTCTGGAAATGCTACTTTTAGAATCTTTGAAGCAGGGGCCCTCGAGTTTGCAAATCAAGAGTCATCTGAAGGGAGTTTTCGCTTACTCATGATAAATTTTCTCCTCCACACTAAAAATCAGGAACTCGAAGGCAGCCAAAGCCAGGCACTCGTATAGCAACGTATCCAAAGCAATCCCAGGGGTGGCAGAGGAAGCAAAGTCATCCGCTGCACAAACCCAAGACAACAGATGGAGAGAACGTCTCTGGGATTTTGTTGTGAGGTGGACTTCGGCCATCATTCAGCTACATCTCTTCATTTTTACAGAGGTGGAAACAGAAATTGAGACTTAAGTAATGGACTACTGATGTGGCCCAGTGGCAGAGCACTTTGCTAGTACATGTGAGCTCTGTGATCAACCTTCAGTGCCAAAAAAAAGGAATTTCCCAATTGGGCACAAAACCAGGTAGCTCTTGGTCAGACCGGAAGAACCCACCCCCGGTTTCTCCACTTCCGGCTCAGTGTTTTCCTCCTATGTAACTGCTATTGAAAGAATGTATTTGCTCATGTCAAATACCTGACACACTGAGTTTATCACACAAAGAATATTAGCACTGCTTCACATATTTCATTTCTACTCAAATTTTTCCACACAAGATATGAAAGGCAGCCAGGTGTGGCGGTGCATGCCTGCTGAGAAGTTTCAGTTTTCCAGACTTGAGAAGATTGAGTCCTACCTGGATAATTTAGCAAAACCTCATTTCAAAACCAGAAACAAAAAGGGCTGGGATGTAACGAAGTGCAAAGGCCTTAAATTCAATCCTCCATGGCAGGGATATATAGGTGTATGGTGTGTGTCTCAAAACATTTCCATACCATACTACTTATACTCGTAGTGCCACTAGTAGTACTCTCTGCATTTTTTTTTTTTTTTTTTTTTAGGTTTTTGGAGACAGGGTGTCGCTTTGTGGTTCAGGCTGGCCCTGAGCTCAGCCTCCAACTCACATCACAATCCTCCTGCCTCTGCCTCCCGAGTGCTGGGATGACAGGGGTGAGCCACCACGCCCGGCACTGTGGTATGTGGTACTGGTTGCTGCTGGGTGTGAGTCTCCACGCCCAGTATTGTTATGTGGTTACCGGGGAATCGAACCCGGGTGCTTGCGCTTGCGAGACAGGCGCCGGAACCACTGAGCTAACTCCCCGGCCCCTTTATTTTTTATTTTATGGGGGAAAGAGAGGCTTTTTATCCCTAGCATAATCTCTTACTTCTACCTAAATATCTTAAATTAAATTTGGAGTATTTTCAGTTAGAAACAACAATTATATTGCTTCTAAGATATCATTCCCTCCCCCTCAGCACTGGGGATCAAACTCAGGACTTTGCACTGCTAGACAGGCATGGTGCCACTGATCTACATCCCTGGCCCTGTGGTTAATTTTTGACAAGTTTTCCAGCTCAAATGATAGAGAAAAAAGCTTATTTTCAAGGCAACCCACTTTTGGGTGACCCTTGTCTCTCTTAGGCAGAAGCTATCTCGCAATAAAACTTTTCCTACACATTTTTTTTTTAAGGTTTTTTGAGACAGGGTCTCGCTTTGTAGTTCAGGCTGGCCCTGAGCTCAGCCTCAAACTCACATCACAGCAATCCTCCTGCCTCTGCCTCCCGAGTGCTGGGATGACAGGCGTGAGCCACCACGCCCAGCACTGTGGTATGTGATACTGGTTGCTGCTGGGCATAAGTCTCCATGCCCAGTATGGTATGTGGTTACTGGCGATCGAACCCGGGTCCTTGCGCTTGCAAGACAGGTGCCAGAACCACTGAGCTAAATCCCCAGCCCCCAAAACTTTTCCTACTCTTAACTCTGTCGTCCCTAGAATCCATTCTTTAGCTTTAGAGAGCATGCACCCAGCTTCGGATATCTAGCAGGTTTGGGAGATGCATCTCCTACCCCCATAGCACTTGGGAGGCCTTCCATCGAGATTACTAGGTAGAGCTAAGAGTTTTCTTTCACAGGTTGTAAAGGTGGTCTTGTTCCACAGAAGAATATTAATTTTTTTTTTTTTTTTTTAGGTTTTTTGAGACAGGGTCTCGCTTTGTGGTTCAGGCTGGCCCTGAGCTCAGCCTCAAACTCATCACAGCAATCCTCCTGCCTCTGCCTCCCGAGTGCTGGGATTACAGGCGTGAGCCACCACACCCGGCACTGTGGTATGTGGTACTGGTTGCTGCTGGGTGTGGGTCTCCACACCCAGTATTGTTATGTGGTTACCGGGGAATCGAACCCGGGCCCTTGCGCTTGCAAGACAGGCGCCGGAACCACTGAGCTAACTCC
>PVIR01010462.1:0-21980 GCA_004026965.1 Petromus typicus | reverse complement strand
TCTTAATTTTTTAAGGTGTATATTTTAAATGTCTGCACATCACTTGTTTCTCTTATGATGCATTGGTACTTTCTTAAAATTCTGTTTCTTCTGGTTTATGTTGCATTTGGACGTGGTGGGCTTAAAAATGCTATAAAGTGAATCGCTTATGAAATTGTCTCTGGTAAAGATTTTGGGCTTTTCTCTCTCCTTCCAGAATCCTGAACAAAAGGTGATGACCACCAGCTAGTGGCCACCTGTAGGGCAGCTGCCTGCCACTCTCAGAACAGAGACCAGGTTTCTCTGGTTGCCCTCTGGTGAATCCTCATTCTCACTGAAATCACTGGTGGGTGGAATGTTGACCAGACAGGCAACTGGGCTCCTTCTGGAGACAGATCTCTGATTGCATGGAACGCGTGCAAACTGAGGTGACAGCTGAGGAATCATGGCCACAGCCACTCTCTGGCAGATACCCAAAGATCCCTCAGAAGAAACTAGCTCCTGACAGCCCTCTGGGTAGTTGGCAGAAAATCTGCACAGCTCGTCCCTATCTGAGTTCCTCAGTGAGGTGAAAGGGGAACTCCGTCAGTGATCATCTGATATCCTCTACCTCAGAGTGATATGGAATGATGCCACTGAGCCCTTTCTCAAGCGTCCTTTAAGAGCTGAGCTACAGATTTGGACCGCTCTCTACCAGTAAGACAGGACTCCACATCAGATGTCAAAAGCAAATCTTCGACAACACCCACATAGGATAAACAGGAATGACTGATGTTCTAAATAGGTATCAATCTCCTGGGTAGAGGACTGAAGTCTTAGCACCCCCTCTCAGGAAAGATCCCTGACTGAAAATCCTTGCATGCTTGCTATGTGTCTTGCTTCTCCATTGGATCTCATTTAACCAATGTTACCTAAGTGACTGCACTTGCAATGTTATTAGTTGACTATAGTTTCGTCCTACCTTAAACCCACCTCACTGCCTTTTTTGCTCCACAGAAATCCCCTGGGAAGGGAGGAGGTTGAGTCATCCACTTTGGGGTCTCTCATCTATCTCTCTTAGAGAGAGGACATCTCTCAATAAAACTTTTCCCATTCTTAAAAAAATTTTTTTTCAGTAAACAGAAGGGATGTAGCTCAGTGGTAGATGATTCTTAGCATATGCAAGGCCCTGGGTTTGATCCCCAGATCCCCCACCTACTCCATTCCCCACACATGGTAAACAGAGAAAAAGCCACAGACAAAAAGTATGAATTTTGACTCCAATCTGACATTGTCTAAGAAATTAACTCAGGGGTATTTAGCTCAGTGGTTCCAGTGCCTGTCTTACAAGCGCAAAGACCCAGGTTCGATCCCCCGGTTAACCACATACAATACTGGGCAAGGAGACTCACGCCCAGCAGCAGCAATCAGTACCACATACCACAGTGCTGGGCGTGGTGGCTCACGCCTGTAATCCCAGCACCCGGGAGGCAGACGCAGGAGGATTGCTGTGATGTGAGTTGGAGGCTGAGTTCAGGGCCAGCCTAAATTACAAAGTGAGACCCTGTCTTAAAAAAAAAAAAAAAAAAAATTAACTCAGATTCGATCATACAACTAAATATAAGAGATAAAAACACCTACAAAATATTTTCCAGAAAGCCTACTAGTGAATCTTTGTGAACTAGAGTTAGATATGACACCGGAAGTATCAATGGGAAAAGAAGAAATAGGTTAATTTAATACTTTTTTTTTTTAGGTTCTACAGTTCAAACCTAGGGCCCTACACTTCTCTTCTACTGAGCCATATCTCTACCCCAAAATTACTGCTTTAAAGTACATTTTTTTTTAAAAAAAGTACGTACACTAAGAAGATTTATAACTTGCATTAATGTCTCCTCCTATTTGGAGTATGTGAAGAGATTTCGCAACTGAAAAAATCCAATTTTAAACTGTTCAAAGGATTTGAACAGCTATTTCTCTAAGGGAGATATACAAATGACTAATAGACTCTCCTCCCAAAAAAAATCCTCAAAATGAACAGTTACCAAGAAGAAATAAGTCAAAACCATATTTCGACCACCAGGAAAATGTTAACAGATAAGACAATAAGAAATGGAGAGAGTGTAGAGAAATTACAGTGGTCATGTTGATGGGGTTGTAAGATGATGACTCTTGTCTGGAAAAGATTCGGTACTTTCTCCAGGTTAAACATGGAGCTGATATATGATGGAATATTTTAAAATTAGACTTATTATCTAAAATTTACACTGTAGGGCCGGGGAGTTAGCTCAGTGGTTCCGGCGCCTGTTTTGCAAGCGCAAGGGGCCGGGTTCGATTCCCCCGTAACCACATAACAATACTGGCTGTGGAGACCCACACCCAGCAGCAACCAGTACCACATACCCCAGTGCCAGGTGTGGTGGCTCACACCTGTAATCCCAGCACTCGGGAGGCAGAGGCAGGAGGATTGTGATGTGAGTTTGAGGCTGAGCTCAGGGCCAGCCTGAACCACAAAAAAGCGAGACCCTGTCTCAAAAAAAAACCTAAAAAAAATAAAATAAAATAAAATAAAATAAAATTTACACTGTAAAACTCCTCAAAAATTATCAGGACATTTCTGTAAATACACTAAACATCATGAAAAACTTAAAATGGGATAATTTTACTAAATTATCCCAAAGCTATTAACATAACCGCTTAGTGTTAACATAAAATTAAGCAATATTGTACTTTATATATTAAGAATTCAAGCATGAAGTGTTCTAAACACAGTTCAACTAAGAATATAAATAAGTCCATGCAAATAAGACTATCAGCAGGGTACAGTGGAATACACCTGTCACCTCAGAATACAGAGAGGTCAAGGCAGGAAGATGCTGAGTTTTAGTCCTGTCCAGTCAACTTAGCGAGACTTTCCCATTTCTCAATAAAACAAAACAATTGAAAAAATGAAGGACTGGGGATAGCAGCATAGTGGTACAGCATCTTAGGGTTCACTCTGTAGTACACGCGCGCGGGCACGCACACGCACACGCACACACACACACTCTCTCTCTCTCTCTCAGTAACTCTCCTCCAGGTTCACCTATTAGTAAATAAATACTTCAGGTTCTAACTTGGATATATCTTTAGTTAAGTTTCAGACACTCAAGTTTCAATATATTAATGTCTCACACGTGCATAGGGTCAATAATGTAACTTGTACTCACAAGCTTCAAGAATTGACAGCGCTACAAAGGAATGAGAAGGTCAGACGCTCCCGCATTGGACAGAGATGGAATAGGAAGAAAACAAACAAGGAGATGGATGATCAGAGCCGGGCAGAAAACCTAGGAGTTTCAGACACCCAACAGACTGCAGCCTGAGAGAGGAAATTCAGGGGAAAAGAAAACACAAGGGGGGGCTTCACCAAAGGTGTTTGTCTAGACACCTGGGGACCTGAAGGCCTGGAGCCAACCACTCAAACTGCTGAAAGAAACAGGTGGTGAATGAGCGGATGGTGCTGGCCCAGAGGCCCTTCCTGCAGGACTGCACTCCCGGCCACACATGGAGGTTAGAACCTTTGCAAACACAGTGGCCAGAACAATTCTATTTCCCTAAGAAACTCTGACCTCTTTTCCCCTGCAATTACAAGTTCTGCATTTAGGTTTCCTTTTGTTAATCTGTTCCCAGCCCACTAGTGTTAGGCCAGGAGTGACTTCTTAGCCCAAGATTCTACTGCCAAACTATCCCAATATTTACTCCTAATCCATATTCCCTCCCAGATCCTAACCTACACCATCGGATTTTAAATTAACGCCGTCTTCTAGTATGCCAGTAAATCCTCTGTAGAACCAAGAAGGATGTATGAACACACAGGGGGTCAGGATGCCTACCAACATAAGCATGCTTGATATACATAAACCTTTAAAAACAAGCTTCCCATAGCTGCTCTCCTTTGTTTAATAATTACTAATTGTCAAAACTGGTAATACTAATGATATCAGATGACCTTTCAAAATAAAAGTCGCTGTTAAGATAATTATTCATAATTTGAGAACTTGCCAAATTTTTTTTTTAAAAGAGAAGATCCAAGCATTATTTGCCTTGCAGAAATATAGGTTAAGAAAAGATGAGAACCAGGCGTGATTCTAGTGTTTGGGAGGTTGAGGGAGGAGATCACTGCCAAGTTGCAGGCTCTATAGTGACTTAATTCAGGGCCAGTCTGTTGAAATACATAGCAGAACTCTGTCACAAAACGCCACCCAACAGTAAAGACGAGAGAACACTGTTGGACCCTCAGGATGAGTTGCAGCACATCATCACAGGGAATGTGCTAAGATGTTGTGCAGAAAGAGATCTGACTTCTTTGTTTTGTAGCTCAGAACATTTTCATTAATATCTAGTCAACACACTTAGTGTGTAAAGACTGCATATTAGAGAAGTCACCAGAGAAATACTGTAGTAGAACTGCCAGTGTGAAACTTGACTACTTAAATCAACTTGACAATTCATCTGAGGTCAACAATTTCAAGAAAGCCAACTTTTCAGCCTTCTTTCTGGACTGACTGACAGTCTGGGTTCCGGATGTCTCTCTGTTGTCTTTTAAGATCTTCTCCAGGCATTTGCAGGTACCATGTGGGAAGAGTTTAACCCATAAATGTTTTTTTAAAAACCCTAAGAGCAAATAAAATAAACTTAGTTTGAGATTCTAGTTCACCTAAAATACCTTGGTTCACAAATACTTTTGTTTATCGACACTTCTGTTTGCAAACTCTGCACTGGGTGACAATCACAACCGTGGTCATCTTTCCTGCACAAGGGCAAACGTGACCATCTTTTCCAAAACTGTGGGACAGGCTGTCTGACTTCTCATGGTAGCCTACCCCACATCTTCCAGAAAGATGCACAGTGCTCTTTTTATCTCTTGTAGATAGATGCACAGTGCACTTTTTACTCTTTGCTTTCATCCCTTCCTCTTCTTGTTTAGCCTAAGTTTGTTCTACAGAGTCAGTTCTTCTCTTCTCCCTTCACCCCTCACTTTGCAAATAAACTCTTGGATGGCCCAGGACATAGCACAGATCTGCAGTACCGAGAAAAAGCCTTGCAAGTCTACTAAACTTTTGGCACTAGTAAAAAAGAATAGGAGAACAACTTAAGCTCATGACCAAGGTGACACTGTAGTGAATTTATGTACTGTTGAAGAAGTTTGGTAAATAAATTTCATTCCACTATGTCAAGTCACAAAATATAAAATCCCATACCTCCATTATCATAATATTTTGTTCTAAATACACAGCAATGTAAGACGCTGCCCACTTAAGTCAGGAGTTACTCCACTAAGCCAATTTTTTACTTGAAAAGATTTCCTATTCTAGAAATTAATTTGAAAGTAGTCTTGTGGCTCATTTAAAAGTACAAAATCATAACAAAAATGATCCTCTTACATGGCTGGAGAAAAGACATTTAAAAGTAATACCTTGATGAGAAATCTAAGTTTGGGGCTGGGGATTTAGTTCAGTGGTTCTGGTGCCTGCCTTGCAAGCGCAAGGGCCCAGGTTCAATCCCTGGTAACCACATACAACAGTGGGTATGGAGACTCATGCCCAGCAGCAACCAGTACCACATACCACAGTGCCAGGCGTGGTGGCTCACGCCTATAATCCCAGCACTCGGGAGGCAGAGGCAGAAGGATTGCTGTGATGTGAGTTTGAGGCTGAGCTCAGGGACAGGCTGAACTACAAAGCAAGACCCTGTCTCAAAAAACCTAAAAAAAAAAAGAAAGAAATCTAAGAAGCAAAGCCGAATGAGGCACGTAGACACACCTGTGGTCCTCACACTGTGTGAGGCCAGAGGATCCTAAGTTTGATCCTCGTTTGAGTAACTTAGTGAAATCTTATCTCTTTATTTTTTCAGAAGGAATTCTAATACATTTGTATTAAATTTAAGTCGTTTTCCTGGTATTATAAACATAATTGTATTCACCATAGACTTTAAAATTTTCTAGCCTATTTCATCATCAAATATGACTCATGTTATTCTCCTCATAGTCAGATCCTCTGCTGCAATTTTATTTCTATGTATTTTCTCTTTGGACATGTTGCAGATTTTTCAAACATTTCTTGACTTAGTATACAATAATGTTTACTGAGTTTTTAGGCTTTGTGGCGTGTGAGATCATTTCTAGGTGTCAATGCATCCTTGCTTTACTGTGATACATGGGGCCTTTCCATTAACAGCATAGCACACTGGAAGGGACCGAGTGAGACGTGCTCACACAGCCTAGGCAAATTCCAGACAAACATTTCTTTTCTATTTTCACTGATAATCAACTAAATACTGGTCTTTAAACCACCGCCTTTTAAGTGACTCTGTAGTTTTTGTGTGTACTGACCTCGAGATCAAAATATTCAAGAGATGGATTTACTGCTAATTTTTTTTCTGATAATGTATCATGTAGTTGCACCGTACTGGCATACTTTTAGTGAATATTAAAACTACGAATAACACTCGAACATTTTTCCAATGGATTTTTTCTTTGGCAACAGTCTCCTTAATTGTTCTCAAATTTTACATTTTGACTCACCGTTCTTGCCTAGAGATTTCATATTTTTCATTTCAATTTTTGTCTTGCTTTTTTAAAAAATTTTTTAATCTTTATTGGTACATTACATATATGCATCATGATTGCACTCCATAATGGATATTTGTACCAGTATAAGACACAACTTAATTCTCATTTTTTCCTATAGCCCTACCCACCCTACCGCGCCCCCATATACATAAAATTTGTTTCCTTACTTTTTTGTTACAATCTCATCATTTTTCCCCCTTCACCCTATTTTACATTGAGCATTTTCTATTTCACAATATATAACTTACATCTTTATTTTCTCATACCAGAGAAAAGATGCAATATGTACCTATCTGTGCCCTACTTATTTCACTTATGAGGACATCCTCAAGGTATGTCCATTTAAGTATAAATGATTCAAACATCATTTTTTATGGCAGAGTAATACTCCATTCTGTAGAAGAACCACAGCTTTTTTATTATCTTGCTTTTTGTCATCTTAGCTGTATCACCCTGTGGTAACACATGAATCTGTCCAATATGACAGTATAATAGAGAGAGTGAGTATCCTCAACTTATTTCTGATTTTGAAATAATTTATGTACTGCATCCCCATGCAGAAGAACTTTTGGTAGTTTTACAGTATTATATGCTTTATCAAATTTATTAATCACATTATGGTGTTTTCCTTCATTAAAAACCTTAACAATATTTAGCAAAAACTGTGTTTGAAAAATAGGTAAGTCAAAAGTCAACTAAGATCAGATCTTTTTTGTGTGATGAGTTTCTCTCTGGTTTTGTGCTGCTGAGCCATCCATGGATAAGATGAATAACCTCAAGTTCATTATCACATAGTTACCTTTTTCCTCTATGAGGTACTTGAATTGAACCTAGGACAATCATGCAAAAAATAACAAGAACTGGGGTGTAAAGTACTAGAAAAACAAACCATACAATAAAAGCTTGAACCACAAAAACAAAATATACCACCCAGAAATACAAGAGTCATCTGTTTATCTGGGTCCTACCCGAACACTGTAATGTGGAAGTTACAAAGTCAACCGGCTGCCAAATATTACCCTTGGGATAAACTAGGAAATGTTGCAAATGGGCTCTCTCTTGTCATTTGTTAAACCGCTTTGTGATACACAATCATGTCAATAAAACTTAGGATTGAACACAGTGAAGTAAAAGAGCAAGCATTCAAACTAGGCCACCAGGCATCTTCCAGATTCTTCCGTTCAGTTATAAAAATTTTTAGATAAAATACAGTAACACTATGCAACCAAGACTGCAA
This sequence comes from Petromus typicus, assembly GCA_004026965.1. Taxonomy (NCBI): domain Eukaryota; kingdom Metazoa; phylum Chordata; class Mammalia; order Rodentia; family Petromuridae; genus Petromus; species Petromus typicus. The sequence goes on along the minus strand of PVIR01010462.1, from coordinate 14,172 downwards.
AATTATTATGCCTTTTCATTGCTTAGGTGAACAACAAATCATTACCTTTTCATATATACTATATAGCTTTTCATTGCTTGGGTGATTTTCTAAGAAATGGATTACTCAAGAGAAAGAAAACATTTTCCCACAGCATAAGCCTTTCACATGAACATGGACCTGGAGCATCACTTGGGAAAAATCTAGCTCCCTCGTCCCCTCTGCCGAGTCCACATAGTTCCTGTTACTACCAACAGCACCTTATAAGCGGAGTGATACAAGACATTTATGCTACCCGCCTTGGAAGAACCACCGAGTGTCTCAGTGGGCTACCGCTCTGGTACAAAGACTAGGGGATGGGGTTGCCTTAGGGATTTAGCCTGGCCTTCACACAGGGCTATACCCCAGCCCTTCTCATTTTTATTTTCACACAGGATTTTGCTAAGTTGCTAAATCCCTCAAGCTGGCTTTGAATTTATGAGCCTCCTACCTCAGCCTACCAGAGTGCTGAGATTATAGATGTGCACCACCTTGCCTGGCTATGATGAATATTCTCTTCAATCTCAGCACTACTAACTAAGAGAGAAAAATAAGAGAACAAAGAGTAGGCCTTTGTAGCCAGGCATGGCAGCACACTCTTATTTCAGCACTTGGAAGGCAGAAGCAGGAAGACTGCTGTGAGTTCAAGGCCAGCCTGAATTACAAAGGGATACTCTGTTTCCAAAAAAAAAGGAAAAAAAAAATTAAAGCAAACACTAAAAACAAAAAAAGTATGCTTTCATGCTATGAGAGAAAAAGTGTGAGCTTCCTCCAAGTCTGGAGTGGCAGATAGTGGACAGAAGACCCCGTCCAATTCTTGGGTCTTGGCTAAGCCATGGGTTCCCTGGGGACCTCAATCCCCTTCCAAAGGTGGCCAAGAGTCCATAATGAGAAAAGGAAATGGCATGAGACTTATTTCACTTGCTCTTCAAAGACACTGTATTAGGCCCAACTCTCTGAATGATAAAATGAAAAGCTGCTCATCAGTTTGCATTTCCCCTGAAGATATTCACCACGTCAGATAAATCCTCATGATACTTATATTCCTTCCCAGAGCACTGAAACTACTGAGCTCAGCTCCAAATGGATGAACAAATCAAAAATAAATCAAATAGAGACACAGGCCCTCTATCCATCTCTAGTGGCAAGGCCTGTTAGGTGGGTGAATTCTGTCCGATACTGCATACCCCACGCCGTGGTTTCCTGGCAACAGGGTTCTGAATCTATCACATGCAGAAGGTGCTCAGCCAGTTTGCTCACTTAAAAGGAAGGTTTAAAACAGTTAAATTAATTAAAAAGGTGCCAGATGTGGCAGGGCACTCGGGTAATCCCAGCACTTGGGAGGCTGAAGCAGGATGACAGGATGAATTGAAGGCCAGTCTGGGTCACATATGGAGTTCAAGGTCAGCCTCAACTAGTGAGAGGGATCTTGGCTAAAAAAAAGGTAAAACAATCTCAGCTGAATGTAACTACTTTTTTGAAATGTGCAAAGTATATCACCATGTGAATGCTGTAAGGAACACATCACTTTGAAATGAACACATATCCCTTAATGTGCAGTCTTTATTGATTTAGTAATATCAAATTGACACATTTTATTTTGAAAAATAGAAGAAATTTGCCAAGTGTGGCAGAACATACCTGTAATCTAGTCTGGGAAGGCGGAGGTAGGACTATGAGTTTTAGCTTAGCCTGGGTGACTTAAATGAGAACTAATCTCAAAATTTTTAAAAATTAAATTAAAAAGGGGCTGAGGATATAATTCAGTACAGAGGTCCTAGTTTCGCTCCTCAGTACCATAAATTTTAAAAAAAGGGAATTATAAAAATAATTTTAATATTAACAATGTTAATAATAAAAAAACTGTGAAAAGCCTGGGGAGATAGCTCAAAGGCTTCAACTCCATCATCATCACCACCAATACATACACACAAACACACACACAGATTTAGATGTCAAAAAATAAATACAGTATGATCTGTTTTTTACTTCTGGGACATCATAAAACAAGTTACAAGTATGAAGTCAACTCACTCTTCTCTAGGGGACACTGATAAGTTCAGAGACAGCCAGGGGAAGTGGACAGTCCTTCAGAACCCACACACACAGTATCCAACCAGTAACAGTAACATCAGCAGGGTGGGAGGTGCATAAAACAGGACTTTCTTGCTAAACTTCTCTACTGACTAAAAAATTATAGGCAGCAGCCCAAAATTAGAGGCAATTAAACTACTCATGTCAGTTCCTCCCATGTCTTGGTGCTTCCGCTGAAGGCTTGATCTCATTTCTAAAGATCCCCTCTCGTTCCAGGACCGAGGGAGTGCTGCAGAGACTGCTAGGTTCTCCACATAGGCTGGGAGGGCACAGTGTGTTCTGTCCCAGGCACACAAGGACCTTCCTCATTGTCCCAGGGTCGGGGAGATAGACTAGTGGTGGCTGGATGCTGGGGAACAGTCCAACCTCGCACACAACAGCCAGCTGACACTTGTCATGTTTCCTTTCTTTTCTTCCTCATCAGTAGAATAAAGAATATTTTCAATAGCACTGATGATTAAAAAAAAAAAACCGGGCGGGGGATTTAGTTCAGTGGTTCCGGAGCCTGCCTTGCGAGCGCAAGGACCCAGGTTTTATCCCTGGTAACCACATACAATACTGGGTGTGGAGACTCACGCCCAGCAGCAATCATTATCACATACCACAGTGCCGGGCGTGGTGGCTCACGCCTGTAATCCCAGCACTCGGGAGGCAGAGGGAGGAGGATTCCTGTGATGTGAGTTGGAGGCTGAGCTCAGGGCCAGCCTGAACCACAAAGCGAGACCCTGTCTCAAAAAAAACCAAAAAATTTGGTGGGGAGGAGGACCAGGGATCGAACTCAGGACTTTGTGGTTGCCAGGCAGGTACAGGTCCATTGGCTACACTACTGGACCTGTGTTCTTAAAATTTTGAGCAACACTGCATATGCTAAAGTAAAATTCTAAAGGTTTATTAATAAAGTGGCTAAACAGCCAGTCAAAAAATTAGAAAAAGGAATGGGTTATTTCTTGTATATCTAATTTTAATCACAAATAATCAGACCTAAAAGGAGCTCCACAATTTTGATGAACCCCATCACTTTGTAAGATTTCAAAGTGCCGTGTCCTTTGTTCCGTTAGAAGGAATAACTTTCTTCCTTTTACATCCCGCTACTGCCCAGATAACAGAATATAACTAAAAAGAACCCGAGACTGGAAATACAAGAAAGTACTAGGTAATTTAATTCTGATTTATTTATAGTCAAGATTTAAGAGCAAAAGAATATAAGCCCTGGGAAACTTAAAGCAACAATATTTATATTTTATTTTTGCAGTAAGTACTGAGGACTTTGAGCCTTACAAATGGTAGACAAGCGCTGCACCACTGAGCTGCATCCCCCGTCTCTGCCTACCTTCCCTTTTATCAAGACAAGATCTTCTTGTTACTCAGGCTGGGCTCACCCTTGTAACCTCTGGCCTCAGCCTGTGGGACGAGGATGGCAGGTGTGCCACCGCACCCAGTGTAACGCAACAACTTTGATTTATTGTGAGTTGACGTGAGTTCACGCAACTTAAAAATACAACTGTCCCCATACTGGGTTTTTCTGTTTTGTGATTCCTTCCCAGGATACTGCCACTGTCCAGGGCATTACACTGTCACTCGCATAGGGCCCTATACTAGGAGGAGCAAGGGAAGTGTACACATAGGTAGATAGAATATTATGCAGTCTTGATATGGTTAAAAAACCACTTTGTCTTGAAGCAACCTTCCTGGTCAGAGACGTGAGCAAGAGTGTGGCCTGCCACGCTAACCTCCGATGCGGTGGACAATCTTCTTTTGTGAGTGAGAACTCTAGCCCTCAAAGGAGTCCTTTGTTCTGCCTCTGCTCCCACTTCCTTCAGGGCCTTACCTGGGATAGTAGGCTGTGTAGTTCATGAAGAGCTGAGTGCCCGCCGGGTAGTATGCTGTGGAAGGCGGCAGGGCGCGTGGATTCAACAGCACAGAGGGCTGATAAATGGCAGCTTCGGTAGGAATCACAGCAGCCGGAGCTGGGAATGTGTAGGAGGGAGGAGACAGGCCTAGACGAGCAGAGAGAGAGTCTTTGAGCTGTGTCTGTAGTAGCTGACATATATGTGTAGCTTTAAAGCAGTAACAGCACTGCCACATCTGTGTATTTTAAAGCAAAAGACCGTCACATTCTTCACACCATCCCAAGCAACTGTCTGATCACAGAGAGGTTATCTACCCTGTAGGACAGCATGAGACGGAAAAGCTTATGACCAAACACTCTTCACCAGCTAGTATACCAAAGCACACCTTGTACCAGAGTGACCGAGTACAGGCAACAGATCAGCTCTGCCTTATTCTCACCTAAAGGCCATCCAGAAGATGGGGTTTGGAGCTAATCTGTATCTTCAGACCTGGAAAAAAAATCCATCTTGGAAATAGCCCTAAAGAAATAGATGCACAGGTTTCCCAAACTCAGCTGAAAAAAAGCTAGCTCGGATTAGAAATGGGGAAAAGGTGGTCTAAGAGTGCAGCCACATGAACACAGGTGGAGCGTGCCTTGGGCCCAGGCTTTCATTCGCTAGTTCTATGGTGGTCGTGGGAGGGGATGGGTCATTTTTCTTGTTATTCAACATCTTTCCCCTTCAGGTGGGCAGTTGTTGGCTATCAGCTTTCCAGCTACAAGTGAGATGAACAACTAGAATACCTAGAATAACAACCAGACCATCCAGGAAAACAGAGGTAAATGAAGCTGGTGGATTTGGGGAGCCCTGGTTCTAACTTCTTTCCTAGAACCACCAGATTTGCCAAAAAACAGAAATGAAGGGGTCATTTTTTTCACGTGAAAATTTGGTAGGCTTCCCACTGTCTTTGTTCTCACGAGTGTCTACACTTCCAAGGAGAGGAGTGAGGTCATCCGCTGAGGGTGTATACACAGGACAAAGACTAACAGACTCCTCACACGCTCGACTTCTACTTCTCTCGTCGTAACTGCCAACAATTGCATTAGAAGTTAGATATGTAAATTTTCAATACGAAAATGAAGTGGTGCTTAAGATTATTTTTCTAAATGAATTAAAGTGACAAACTTTAAAATATCAGAGGGACTTTGTCAATTTTTTGGATAGGGAGGAGAAAGCTTTACTAGGGAAGGTTGATCCATCTTTTTTTAAATCAACCTCTATTTTAACTGTTTTAGATTTTGAGATTAAATATTAAAATATGCAATTTCTTTAATTCCTGTGGTAGGTATTTTGGCAGACAAAACTATTCACTATAGGAAGTGTAGTACTAGCATGTATAAGCTGGATTTCTGGCATTTAAAAAAGTAACTTTCCTGCTAAATTTGGTCAGATGGCAGTATTTTTATTAAATGTTTGTCTTCAATGTTGAAAATTACTAAAGGTAACTTGAGATATCCAAATATGTCTCTATCTCAAGCATATATTTAAAATTTTTCTTTTCTTGGGCCAGAGATTTAGCTCAGTGGTTCTGGTGCCTGCCTTGCAAGCGCAAGGTTCTGGGTTTGATCCTCAGGGGGTTCTGGGTTTGATCCTCAGTAACCACATATCCCAATGTAGGGTATGGTGGCTCACACCTGTAATCCTAGCACTCAAGAGGCAGAGGCAGGTGGGTATGTTGAGTATAAATTCAAGGCTAACCTGGGCTACAAAGTGAGTTCAGGGCCAACCTGAACTACAAAGGGAGACCTTGTCCCAAAAACCTTAAAAAAATCAATAAAGAATCTGGGCCCTACATATCAAGGAAATGTCTGTCTCTCACAGTGCTTACTAAATGCTTACTAGATTGTCCTTAAGGATACACACAAGAAAATCTACTGATGCTCTGAGCAATTTATAGACAGAAATCATACAACTATAATTATGTTAAGATATTTTTAAAAACATAATCAAATATCCAAAACTTTACAGTCATCCACAACTCAGATATTCACCAATAGCAAGCAGCAGGTAAATGAAATATGCCCACTTAGGAATTCCAAGGGGAAAAAAAGGATTAAGCCCCACTAAACGCTGTACAAATAATACTTGATCAAACAAGTTTGTTGATAACAGTTCTCTTTTTACTACAAAGTACAACTAAACTCCTAAGCTGCCCACTTAATTGGAATCAAGAACATAAATACATTTATTTTCTCAGTTATCTTTGAGCTGTATTCCAAGTACTGGGCTCTTTAAACATACCCAGCATGGCTGAGGAGGTATGTGGAGCTGAACGGTGAAAATTGCATAGGGAGAGCTTTGACATTAGGTCCCAACGATCTAACTGGAACTTGGTCTCTGGCCTCCAGGGCTTAGTCCTCTCCAGGAAGATTACAGATGGCTGGCACCCAGTTGCTGATGAGCAAGAGCATGGCTTGTAATTAAGCACTGATCCTGTGATCCAATGGAAACTTTGGCTAATTCATGTACGCATTTATATATATACATATATTTTTTTTCTTTAAAAAAAAAAAAACTAACTTGCTTATTCTAGATATCCTGGGCAACATCAGTAGGAATACTGTCCAGGTTCTCATTTTCAAAAACAAGTTGATGCTCCAAAAATAAAAAATGAAAAGTAGGCACCATCCAATCATCCTTCTTAAAATTTAATGTGTGAGGAGAAAAAAGCCACACTTGTATTAGACCCTTAAATGCGTATGAGAACAGCTACATAGCCAGGTTGCCTCTCAGAGTCAGTGCTTATCAGGGGCACAATAAGCTTCAGAAATCAGCTGCTTACCACTGGAAAAGCAAGAATATAATTTAAAAGGAGGTTATGCGCAGCATCTCTAATTATGGGCGTCCACAACCAAGGTCTTAAATGATTACCAGATCCGACTGATTTCAGATGGGAAAGTCTTATATAACCACCTCATCTGCCTCCGAGAGAACCAGGGCCACAGAAAGTCATGAGAGCAGCTCAAGCACCTACCAGCATACAGCGGAGAACAGCGCCAAGACCCAAGAAAAACTTACATGGTAACTTACATGGCGGTGGGGATAAGCCATTTCGATTTAAAGTGCCCCCCATTAACACAAAGTTCATCTCCTCAGCTGAACACTGAAAGACTTCCACGTATCTGTCCTTCATGTTTTTTTTATGACACTTCTGCGCAGCCATAAATGCTCGGTCAGCAGACTTCATCTGGATAAAGGCATCTCCTGAAGGGCGGCCCTGAATGTGTGGGGGAAGAAGAACACAAGGAAACTGTCTCCCTCAACAAGGAAATCGACTGTTGCTTACACAACACACACAGTGACAACCAGCCACACGGCAGAGTGTTGAGAGCGCCAGGCATTGCTGGACTCGCTTCATGTGGTCTCCCCCTCAGAGTGCCACGCCAAAGTGTGAAGAAACGGATTTGGGAGCTGGTACCTGAAACTAATCCACTTTGGTTTGTCAAATTAGTATCAGATTAACAGGTTTTGAAAGGGACTCCTTGTGACTCTAGTTTTCAATATATGGGATTGCAAATTGAAAACTGTATTCCCTCCTGAAAAATCCTATTAAACGTCATTGGGTTGAGAAAAGCTAGTAACAGAACCAGAGCTTCTTTATAGAGCCTCCTGTACAAAGTGACCAGACCAGCACTCTCCTGTGGCTCCCAGCGCCCGTCCACCACCGCCCTGCCGTGCCCCTCCCTCCTCCCTCATGAGGCCTTGCTACGAACACAGCTTGGGTGCTGGAAGGTGCACGAGCCCAGGGACAGACAGCTGGCCAGGGCAGCCTTGTCCTCATCCTGCCTCTACGTGCAACGTCAACTTGCTCCAACAGGACCTGGGAGCACAGCTTACTAATACCTATTAAAATTCTCCTCTTTTTTTTGAGACAGGGTCTTGCTTTGTAGTTCAGGCTGGCCCTGAACTCAGCCTCAAACTCACATCACAGCAATCCTCCTGCCTCTGCCTCCCAAGTGTTGGGATTACAAGCCTGAGTCACCACGCCAGGCACTGTGGTATGTGGTACTGGTTGCTGCTGGGGTGAGTCTCCATACCTAGCATTGTATGTGGTTAACCAGGGATTGAACCCAGGACCTTGTGCTTGCAAGACAGGCGCCAGAACCACTTAGCTAAATCCCCAGCCCCCTGCTAAAATTCTTATTTGAAGCCATGCCTGTGGGTTTCTGTTCTGCGGACCTAAAACATTTTACAAGGGAGACAAAGACAGTCAGTTTATAGGCCTGCTTTTCTATTTTACAGCTTCCTCTACAGTATCTTAAGGAATATTCGGTCCAAATGATTACCCTGCAAGTTACTGTTAAGTTACCAACCAGGGAAATCAGCAACAACCCCCCTCTAAGACAGAAACCTAAGGTCCTCCAGGAAACTAAGAGCTTGCTGGTCACCAAAGCAGCATACTTCTGCCATGCAATCATGAGTTCAACAAAAGCCAACCCTGTCTACTGCTGTCACCCAAACAAAACAGCCCCACAGTTATCAGACAAGGTGACTCAAAAAGGAATAATTCAGTCTGGCACACACCTGTAATCCCAACACTCTGGGAGGCCGAGGCAGGAGGATAAAATTACTTGAGCTCACCCTGTGCCCTTTAGTGACTTAGCAAGACCCTCTTTCAAAATAAAAAGGGTCTAGGATATAGTGCAGTACAAAGACCCTGGATTTGATCTCTAGAACTACAAGAATAAAATGAAACAAAAATAAACTCCTAGTGGTGAAGCATGCCAGGAGGGCCATCAGATGAAAAGGTATACAGTTAATATTAACTAAAGAGTCAGAATGAGTACGGTGTGCTGGTCTGAGGGGGCACGTGCTTCTCGTGGGGCAAGATTCCAGTTATGAGAACCTTGCATGGTAACTTACATGGTGGTGGGGATAAGCCCAACTTTCCAGGTGAAAACAAATAGGGGGAAATTGGTAGTGAGGAAAAATTTAGTATTTCTAATATGAGCGTATATTCAACCCACAGTGCCCAGAAACATTTTCAAAACTCAATCTGACTTTCCTTTTAAGAGTGCCAAAGTTTTAATTAGAATTATTTGCCTTATGAGGTTATAAACTTTGGTCCTGCTTAACAAAAAATACTGGGCAACTGTCTGGCAACTAATTTGACATTTAACCAGAAAGCAAATGATAGTATGACACTGAAAGAACACAGATTTCGGTCATGGCTTCTTGGCATTTCCTTCCTGAGGACAACCAAATGCATGTGATGAGCGTGCTATTCTAGGCACCTCGCATAAGCCCACGTTCAACTGCCACCCTTCCAAGTGTGATTTCCGGTCTGACAGGGCTGAAATACATCACTTCTAGACATGTGAAGAGGAGAGCGGAATTTGAATGATGATAAACACGACAGCATTTTCCTGGAGTACGTCTGAAATACTTCTTGTATTCCCAGCACTCTTGTAGTAGAAGAGAGTTTCTGAGCCCCAAGAAAAAAAATAGGCAAATACGTTTTCTAGTAAGTGACTTTTCTCACCTGGTGATTCAATACCATGTGAACTCCGTGTGTGCGAATATCTGTGGAGAATTCCCCCAGGAAGTCCAGGATGTCCTCTATTGTGGCCGCATAGGGAAGGCCTCGAAGGCGGATACAGTCTCTGACATTTGTAGGGGGCACGAATTGCTGAGGTAGCACTGGGATAATGGGCGGGGTTGGGAGTGGAATGAGGGGGGCTGAGGAGAACCGATTCAGCACCTGCACTCAAAACAAAACAGAAATGCTTTAGAAGTTTGTCCCTCCTGTTTGCCTGCATGAAGACCAGCACTGGCATTCCCAAGAGGCCTCCAGAAAGCTGGAGTGGAGACCTATCAGGTGGCGTATACCTATAATCTCAGCACTGAGGAGGCTAAGGCAGGAGAACTGTGGGGAGTTCCAGGCCAGCCTGAGCTATATAGTGAATTCAAGTGCAGCCTGAACTACAATGAGAGACTCAGGCTGAAAACAAAAAAATGCAGGGGCTACGGTTTGGCTCCATGGTAAGGCACCTGCTAACATGAGCAAGGCGTGGGGTGCCCTCTCCAGGGTAAATGATAAAAAAGAAGCTGGGGATTTAGCTCAGTGGCTCTAGCAGCTGCCTTGTAGATCAAGGTCCTGAGTTCGATTCATTATACCAAAAAAACCAAACAAATAAACAAAGAGAAACAAAAATAAGCAATATCATCTCAGGTCCACCCCAGACTCAGAAATATGAATCTTTTTTTTTTCTTTTTTTCTTTTTTAGGTTTTTTTGAGACAGAGTCTCCCTTTGTGGTTCAGGCTGGCCCTGAGCTCAGCCTCCAACTCACATCACAGCAATCCTCCTGCCTCTGCCTCCCGAGTACTGGGATTACAGGCATGAGTCACCACGCCCGGCACTGTAGTAGTATGTGGTACTGGTTGCTGCTGGGCGTGAGCCTCCACACACAGTATAGTATGTGGTTACCAGGGATTGAACCCGGGTCCTTGCGCTTGCAAGACAGGCGCTGGAACCACTGAGCTAACTCCCTGGCCCAGAAATATGAATCTTTTAAATAAGATCCTCAGGCAACCCATTAAACAAATGAAAATTTGAGATGGTCCAATGAATACAGGTTTGTCAGTTCAGCAGGGAAAGCCTGATACTCAGTCAAATGTAGGAGCCACACCCCACACACAATGTCCTTAGTAAAGTTGTGTTTACTGGGCAAACACAGTACTATTTTGTTTGAAACCTAAGTCTTAAGTCTACTGTTTCTACTTTTAACTGGGGATTGAACACAAGGCCTTGGCCCTGAGCTAACCACCCTGTGTTTTGTTTTGAGATAGTTACACTAAATTGCCTCAGTGAGATTCAAACTTATGATTATCCTGCCTCAGCCTCCCAAGTACTGGGATTACAGGTGTGCACACAGTTAAGCGTGCTTTCATAAAAACCCCAAACATACAGACTTGTGTTGACATTTGTGGCAATTGATTAGCTCTCAGTTCACAAAATATATAGCATTCCTGCTTTAACTCCAGACCTAAGAAACAGAGAATGACTAGCTAGAGAACAACATCCAGTAATGATTCCAGAAGACACTAGAAGATAACACCACATAAAAGCTCAAGACAACTCCTGGGTAATGCAAACTGAAAAAAACTATGCGGTGACATGAAGACATCGATCTGGTTTCCAGGTGGAACTGAGGCAGTACCAAGCCAGAGGGTCTTCAGGCTCTTTTAGCTCGATGGAATCCAGCTATCTTGAGCTTGGACCCATTGCCTGAAGAAGTGCTCTAGGCAAGACTCAGATCAGGAATTTCTAACCCCTTTTATCTTATACCTCATCCACTAATTTGTAATCCTAGTAGGTAAGGCCTTCTACACACACCCTGTGTGACAATCCAGCTTTTCTTGAACTTGAAATTCTCATGCCTCAGCCTCCAAGAGTGCTGCGACTACAGGCTTGTACCAGCATATCTAACTTGTTTATATAGGAATTTCTAAAGGTAGACTAAGAAACTGACCCAAATATAGAATACAGGAATTTCTAAATAAAATATAGCCTCAAAGGTGAAAATTTTTAGATAGGGACAAGTTTCAAGGTATGTAGTTTTAAAATAGAACATAAGAAAATAAAATACAAAAATCAACATGTTCCTCTGTGGTCATAGAATCAGACTATTTTCATGTACTTATACTTTCTATTCTCCAAGATTTTGAATAATATTTAGAATAATGTAAAGTTGTTTTCCGAAATTCAAAAACAAACAGAAAATGAAGAAAAATCTCAAACACAGTTAGAAACAACCTGCTTGCTAGTCTCGGTGGTGTACACCTGCAATCCCAGCACTCAAGAGGCTGAGGTAGGAAGACTGCCGCAAATTCAAGGCCAGGCTGGGCTCTACAATGAGTTCAAGGACAGCCCGGATTACATAGCGTGATTGTCTCAAAAAGACAGCAACAAAAACCTAAACACAAAACAAAGAAAGAAACCAACCTGCTGAACTTCAGCGGCCGTGCTCCTGAAGAGTTCAATGTATCTTTTACCCAGCAGGTCCTTGTGCTTCCTCAGTGCGTTCTGCGCATACTCCTCACAAGCAAAGAGCACGAACGCGTCTCCCGTGGGCCTGCCGTCTGGGTAGGTGACGAAAAGGATGCCTTCCTTCCCCCCCGTGATGGGGCAGTGCTGTCCAAAGAAGGCCACCACTTCCTCAGCTGTGGCCGTGAACGGCAGTCCCCGCATGCGCACGATGACTTGATTCTCCTTGGAGAGAAACTGGGCCACTTCATTCGAAGTACCTAGGAGGATAGACAGTAGCGTACATGGGGAGACAGGTGAGACATGGGCCTGCATGTTATAAATTCCTGGCAATGTCTTCAATATCTTGAACATCAATTTGAAATCAAGATCCACCTTTCTGCTGAGTCCTTTCGAATGATACTGCGGGAATAAGTATTTCCTTCTCTTACATTTGAAACTGTTCCCTCACATTTTCATAAAGCATCCCCCTTAATGCAGAAAGCTGGTCAGAACATCAAATCCTAGCCCAGCCATCTCTTATCAGGGGGTCTAACCACCTCCGTCATAAAGGGGTTAGAGACATCAGTCCTGAGCACAGGTGGCCAGCTGACCACACGAGGCCCCTGGCATGGCTTCCAGAACTGTAACCTGGTCAACAACAAACACAAGTCCTGGAACTGGACTGCCTGGGTCTGATCTTGGCTTCCTACTTCCTAGGTTCGTTCCCTAGCAAGCTTACCTTCCTGTGCCTTACTCACCATTTACCTCTGTATAACTGCCTGCTTCATAAATTATGAAGATTAAGCCAGGCCTGGTGCACCTCGCCTATCATCACTGCAGTCAGGAGACTGAGGCAGGAGGAGGATGGCCTCAGGTTGCAGGTCAGCCTGGACTATACAGTGAGTTTAAAGCCAACTCAAACTGCATAGTCAAGAGTGTGGCTCAAACAGCAAAAATTAAATAAATTCAAAGCAGATAAAATCATTGTGGTGAACGTACTCGGCACACAGCTTTGATGTATTAACACTGTGTTCAGACGACGGCGTTCCTTACAGCACCCCACGCAGGCACATGCCCATCAGATCCACAGTGCAGAACACTTTTCCTCATAGGAAATTCTTTTTCGTGAAAGGGACAGGCCTTGATTTGTTATCCAGGTTGGCCTTGAACTCACTATGCCCACAGTAGCCAAGGCTGGCCTCAAGTCTTGATACCCCTGCCTCAGCTGCCCAGTGCTCCTGCTGGGATGACAGACATGCGTCACCATGTCCAGCTCTTCGTGGGAAATTCTCTCCACACTATCACATCCAACGAAATCCCAGGCAACAACGAGAATATTCGTTAACTTTGCCATACATCCACCATGCAACCCCAGTATGCGGGTAGGAATCTACTAGCTCCGTTTAGCCCCAGCCAATCAAACACTGCTCTGGAATTTTGGTAACCTTATTAAAGCCCTGAATTTTAAAGCCATGGGCCATTTCTAAAGAAATAGTACCAGAAGAGAAATATATTATTTGCTAGGGATTTAGCTTAGTGGTTCTGAAACTTCCTTGTAAGAATAAGGTCTCAAGTTTGATCCCTGGTACAAATAAACAAACAAACAAACAAAAACTGGGGCCAAGGGTTTAGCTAAGTGGTGATACTGCCTGCCTCGCAAATACAAGGTTGTGAGTTTGATTCCCAGTATCACAAAAAAAAAAGAAAGAAAGAAAAGAAATACACTAGGTAGTTGTATTCATAGGATATAATCAGAAGTCCTATCATTGCAAAAAAAAAAGAAAGAAAACAAAAGAAAAAAAACAAACCCAGTGTTATATACTCAGGTGAAAATTGCCCAATGGAATTTGGTATGTGTGAGTTGTCAAAAATTTCTTAAAAGGGGGTTCACAATTCATAGCTTCTGCTATCTTTCAGATTTAGCCTAAGGAATAGAACATACAGACATACAAAAATCTTTATTGTAATACACTTAATGTTGCAAATAAGCTCAATGTATAATAAAGGTGTTTAAAAACATTATAATATATATACTAAGTAGAAAGTAACATTTAAGAAAAATGAGTCACATTGCAAAATGTTTATAATATATCAAAGAAAGGAAGGTATAAAACAACCTGAATATTCAAGGCCAGCCAGAGCTACATAGTGAATCGGAGACCAGCCTGAACTACAGGAAGAATCTATCTCAAAAAAAAAAA
>PVIR01010461.1:0-49947 GCA_004026965.1 Petromus typicus | reverse complement strand
ACGATGTTTCCAGCACTTCCCAGAACACTTTGCAGAAAGTGCAACATGAAGTGAAGTCTGTATTGTGGCTCCTTCCCAGCTTTATAGCCTTGACTTCACTCAACCCTTGGTCCCAAAATTACAAAGAAATCCAAAGGCTGAAGGCCTTTGTTGTGTAAATTCGCCAGTGATGGGGCAAAAGTAAGAGACTCCTGCCATTTCATACCTATGCTCAGTAATCTTGATTCATGGTAATGACACTTGGCCAGGTCTTGTGTTTCAAGCACTGGCCTCAAAAAGACAACTGGGGAGTATATGTGAATTAGAAGACAAGGTAATTTATTTAAACTATTCTTTGACTTTCTCATTACCAACATATGTTGTGTAATGTTTCTGTAAAATAACTGGATTATATGCTGAGCCAACAAGTTTTGGAGTCACTCATAACTACTAATTTTAAAGAACTGTCTTAACCATTTGCATTCCTTGCTTACATTAAGCTGAAATAAATCTACTTCACTTGAAAAATACAAAATATATTCATAATTCTGTCCCAAAAGATAAAAGTCAAAAATTTATTATTGTCATACTAATTTATTTGGGAAACTGTAGGTATAATATATTGTATATTATATATAATATACAATATATAATGTAATAATTTATAGAATATTTATTTATAATATGTATATATATGTAATATTGAAATGCTCAGGGTATCAAAACAAATACCTATCCACCCCACCCTCATATAAAAAAGAAATGAGAGAAGTTTTTGTATGTTGCAAGTCCTGGTCTGATTTATTTATAAAGCAATAAATATTAGAAGCACAAACAAACTGCACGTGTGTAAACAAACTGTACAATGACTGATGAGAGATGAAGGAGGAGGGAGAAGATTTCAAGAAGCATAACAGCGTCATCCTGAATGGAAGGTAGACTAAGAGAGAAAGCACCTCAGAAGCATTTGCGGTGGACAATGGATGGGCCTGCCTCATCATACTCTTGCTTGCTAATCCACATCTGTTGAAAGGTGGACAGAGAGGCCAAGATAGAGCCCCCAATCCAGACAGAATATTTACGTTCAGGAGGAGCAATGATCTGCAGAAAGAAAACAGAAATTTTCAGTAAGCTCTGAAGCATGACTCCAAGCAATAGAGTAAGCAACAACACGTTGTCCATATTCCCAGAAAGATTATTGGCTATTAATTTATTTTAATGTAGGAGACATCATACCACACAAAAATGTGGCCAGTTAAGTTTTAGGAACTTTCCTCTATTTCATTAATCCACTATTAAACACTCTACAAAATAACAATTTTCTCACTTCTCGAACTACAGCATGATGTGGCCACAAGCCAAATGCATGGCAAAAACTAGCTCTTTAAATGGATTCCGAGATTTAATTGTGACTTTTTTTCCCCAAAGATTTACTTCTGCATTTACTGCATGAAACACTTTTAAGGTTTCCTAGCTTGAGAAAACTGCTAGAAAATTAGTTAGAAAACATTCTAGAAAAGGTACAATGTAAAAAGTGTAGGAGGCAGGAAGCTACTAAGCATAAAAGGTAAGGAGTCAGGAGTAAGGTTTGACTTGTCATACCAGATCTGCCTTGGTCCTCCTGCCCACAAAACTTCTTTACCTTAATCTTCATGGTGCTAGGAGCCAGTGCAGTGATTTCCTTTTGCATACGATCAGCAATACCAGGGTACATGGTGGTACCTCCAGATAAGACATTGTTGGCATACAGGTCCTTGCGAATATCAATATCACATTTCATGATGCTATTGTACGTAGTTTCATGTATGCCAGCAGATTCCATACCTATGAACAAGTGTAAAAAAAATCACAGTGCATTTAGGCCAGGGTGGAGGAAAAAGAACAGGGCTCCTCTTTGTTGGTGATCTGCCACCATTTGTTTCTGAGGCATATGTTCTCCTACAAATACACTGCAGGGAACAGGTGGAACAGGTGTCTCCTAAAAGTACTGACAGACAATACACATCGACTGCCAGGAAGCGAACAACTGTGTTTAGCAGCTATTTGGAGTGAATGCCTTCTGTGACCATCATGTATAGAGAAATACTCCAAAAGGATAATGTAGAATTTAACTTAAGATTAACACACTTTTTATTTATAGACTAAAACTATATCCAAGCTTCCTCTTGGAAATCACCACTTAGGAAAGATGTTTGATGACACACAGCAGTCTAGTTATTACTAAGAAGTATAGTCGAATTTAAAGGAAAGCCCAGCTTCTTGGTAATGGAACTTCTTGAAATAAATCAGCTCACCTCTGCAGATATGTGATATTTAGTTACTGCTCAGTCTGAGCTTTGTCTTGGGATCAGAACTTCAGCATTTCATGTGTCAGCCTCTATTGTACCACAGGGACACAGGACACAGGCATTCCTGTTAATTAGCCAGCAGGATTTGAGGCTGAGCTGTGTGGAGCCCCAAGCTATGACTTAACTCAAGACCACCTTGGTTTTACTGATAAAAAGATTTGACTCTAAGAGACCTTGAGATTTCCAGGGGAGAGCTGTGCCTCTGTGCCAGACTTACCGATGAAGGAGGGCTGGAAGAGGGTTTCGGGGCAGCGGAAGCGTTCATTGCCAATGGTGATCACCTGGCCATCAGGCAGTTCATAGCTCTTCTCCAGGGAAGAGGAAGAGGCAGCTGTGGCCATCTCATTCTCGAAATCCAGGGCAACATAACACAGCTTCTCTTTAATGTCACGGACAATTTCACGTTCAGCTGTGGGAGTAAAGAGCATCACAGTCAAGCTCTGAAGAATGAAGTCAATTGTGAGGAAAGATAGGCAGGTTCACTGGGGTGGCACAGAGCAGACACTTGTGGAGATGAGGCACACATGCCCACTCACCAGTGGTAACAAAGGAGTAGCCACGCTCAGTGAGGATCTTCATGAGGTAGTCAGTGAGATCCCGACCAGCCAGGTCCAGACGCATGATGGCATGAGGCAAAGCATAGCCCTCATAGATGGGCACATTATGAGTTACTCCATCCCCGGAGTCCAGAACAATGCCTGACCCAAGAAACAGACAAGAATAAGCTCAATCTCTGTGGACCACTATTAACCACCGGAAAATCTACTTCTAGTCTTGGCTAAGACATGCAAGACTAGGCACTGACCCACATAAGATTAGATCTCTCACAAACAAACAATAAAAAGGAGCATGATGAATAGATATTAAATCTGAAACTAACACCAGCTATCTTTTTAAATATTGTAGTTGAAAAATTTCCTGAGGACACTTTCAAATGATCATCCTTCTTATCTGCCCTCAGCACATGATGTAAGTGGGCAGGTTTTTCTTTGCTCCAGTCTTACTGTCCTTTACGGAATCCTCTAGGGAATGTGTCTACTTACTGCAGACTATGGAGGCTGTGACGGTGTGAACACACCGAAGAATGTTGCCTCCCAACTCACTACATTATGTCCAGCCTCAACATGTGACTTCACACACTTTAAAGAAAAGAAAGATCTAAGACTATGAGCTGTAGGGTCTGACAGGAAGTGTCCACTGGAACTAACTTCCGGATCTGCTATTACAGACAGCCTGCCTCACAGTGTGAAGGGCTCGCAGCTAGGTCAGTCCTTGACATGTGATTCATCAGTGACTGACCCGCAGGCCAGGCATACCTGTGGTACGGCCAGAAGCATACAAGGACAGCACTGCTTGAATAGCCACATACATGGCAGGGACATTGAAGGTCTCAAACATGATCTGGGTCATCTTCTCACGGTTGGCCTTGGGGTTCAGTGGGGCCTCCGTAAGCAGGGTGGGGTGCTCCTCAGGAGCCACACGGAGCTCGTTGTAGAAGGTGTGGTGCCAGATCTTCTCCATGTCATCCCAGTTGGTGATAATGCCATGCTCGATGGGGTACTTCAGAGTCAGAATGCCTCGCTTGCTCTGGGCTTCGTCACCTACGTAAGAATCCTTCTGCCCCATCCCTACCATAACCCCCTACAAGAAAAACAAGGGAAAATCATGTGTCTGCCCTGTCAGGGATATATCTAGCACTTTATCAATTTATATATGACTTCTCAAATCAAGAAACACTTAAAAATAAAAAATAGGATTTGACCTCAATTTAGAAAAATCATTTAAAATCAATCTTGTACTTATCCCTACTCAAAGATGTATAGTTCTGTTGTT
Organism: Petromus typicus; assembly: GCA_004026965.1. Lineage (NCBI taxonomy): Eukaryota > Metazoa > Chordata > Mammalia > Rodentia > Petromuridae > Petromus > Petromus typicus. Next base: position 45,787 of record PVIR01010461.1, on the reverse strand, counting down.
TCACAAACTGGAAGAGGGGAGAAATAAAGCTCTTGCACTGAAGAAGCAGAGGCTAGTCTTACGTTGAGATACTATAATGACTTTGTTAAATTACTATGCTTATCAGCCATGTCAACTAGAAAATAATTTTTTCACTTTTTGATGACTGAACTAATGACTCCCCATGTTTTACCTAAGACAAGATGTTGGCATTCATCAACTGAACTTAAAAAAAAAAAAAAAAAAACAAGGACTGATACGCCACAGTCACTGATGATATGATTCAGCCTATGGAATGAACTATTGGGGTACTTACTGGTCATTCGCCACACTCAGGACTAAAAGCTGTCCTCCCTAGCAGCCTGTCTGGCTTGGCATGTGAGAAACCCAGAGAGCTTGGCATTTCTTTTAATAAACAAGGTGGTATGTCACTATCACTATGGCACTCGCTGCCCCTGTCACGTCTGGCTTCTAAAAATGCAACAGCCAGGAAGGAGATGGATTACATCTTTGGGGAGCCTGGTAAACTGCGAACAAGAGGGAGGAATTTGGGTTGGTCCTCAGAGTCGAGAGCAATTATATTTTAAATCTGTAACAGGACCGAGGGGGAGGGAAGCAAAGTGATGAAGAGGCAGAGAAGACAGTAAGGACTGAAAAGCCACATTCCAGGAGTGGAGACAGCTGGTGGCTTCTTGCAAGACGAACTTTAACCCCTTGACAGGTGTCCCTGAGCTGGAAGGGGAACATGTCCTGGAATTTGGGGACTGGCTTGTTTGGCTTGGCTGGCTTGACAGCTAAGCCTTTTCTTATTTGACTCGCGTTCTTGTACAGTTGGGTCAGCAAACGCATTTCCTCAACAGCTGGACTGGGGAGGGGCTAGGACCCAGGTGGGGACCGTCCCAGGTGGCACTGGCCAAGAGGGGAAGGAAAGTACCTGGTGGCGCGGGCGGCCCACGATGGAAGGGAAGACGGCGCGGGGCGCATCGTCTCCCGCAAAGCCGGCCTTCACCAGCCCAGATCCGTTGTCGCACACCAAAGCAGTGGTCTCCTCGTCGTCACACATGCTGGAGCAGCTTCACGGATCTGCGGTGGAGGAGGGGAGGGCAGGCTGCGCTTCACACCGGGACAGGGCCCAGAGCGACGCGGAGAGGGGCTGCGTGTCCCTCCTCTCCGGGCGGGAAGACCCTCGAAATGAGGGAGTGGGGCGCACAGGAGAGACGCCCCACCCAGGCTCCTGACTCAGGGTCACCTCGCCCCGAGCGCTCCGAGGGACCGTCCTGAAGATCCGGAGCCCCAGCTCCTTAGCGGGTCCTTCCAGCCCTCCAACTTCTCGCCTTTTCACCATTCGGAGCCCTTCATCCCCACGCCTTGCCCCGGATTTGGGGTGCGCAGTAAAGGACCCCAAACGCCCTTGGGGTGAGACGGGGAGGACGCAGGTCTCCGGTTAGGGGCGCTCCTCCTCCGCAAGGTCGGAGATCCGAGACGAAGAACTTAGAGAACTTTGAAAAGCTGGGTTTTAAAACAAGTGACACAGCGGCAGCAGCTCAGGGCCCGGCGCTGACTCACCTTGCGGGGCGGCGGGGCTCGCGGGCTCGCGGGGCTCGGCGGGGTGGCGGCAAGCGCTGGGTGCCGGGCCCGAGAGCGCGGCTTTATAGCTCGCTGATGGACGGGGTCAGTTGGAGCAGCCGGGGGCAGGGGTGGGGGGCCCGGCCTGCCACCTTGCCTTATTTGGTCGCTTTAGCACCATCTAGGCCTGCCAAGGCCATTCATGGAGCCAAGGGCAAGGGAGAGGATCAGCTGGGGGGCTCCCGGACCATGTAAGGAAGGGGAGGGGGCAGCCAGAGGAATGGCCAAATAGGGCGCGAGGGAGGGGCCAGCAACGAGGGGTAGGGGGCAGGGAAAGACGGAGCGACGCCAGCCAACCCCCAGCCCTTCCTGGGGTGGGGGAGCTCCCGGTGTGCAGTAGGCCTGCTCCTCCACAGCCCGCCAGCCAGAGCGGCCTGTGAACCAGGAGAGGCTTGGCGCCCTACCCCAGGCTAAGGGGTCCTGGCAGCTGGGCCATGCTGGCAGCTTCTCATCTTCCACGCCAGGAGTGGAGGAGCAGATCGCTTGGCAGTCCTCTTGGGCTCAGAGGGCACCACAGCAGCACACTGGAGTGGCTGCGAAAGTGTCACCTGGGACAGGGCACCTCGCTGTCCAGACCCCACCAGCCTCAGTTGGACTGTATGCAACCAGGTGGGAAAGCGCAGTGGACCAGCTCTGGTTCAGCACATGCGTGGGTGGGTCAGGGCCTGGCAGGGAGCATCCGCCTTGGCAGACTGGGAAGGCACCAGCGCGGATGCCACGCCACCCTCAGCCATGCTGGGACCCAAGACTCCCATCTGCAGGCAAGAAAGGGATGCCCTGCTGCGAGAGTAAATGAAAGCGCAAATGCCCAACGCAGTTGCCCACTTGCTGGTGGATAGACGAGCGTCTTTAAACGGGACAAAAGTCATCAAGATGGTGACTCAGCTGAAAATGCAAACTTTTTCCATACTCAAAAGAATCCATGCACAAGCAGTGTCCTGGTCTCAAGAATGAGCTAAAGATGCAGAGTCCCAGGCCCTGCCCACTCTCCTGAGTCAAGTCAACTTTTTGTGAAACCCTCATGGGTTTGGCAAGTATGCTGGAGTGGGAGTGACATGCTGGTAGATATGACTGGTACCCTATCGTGGGGGGAAAGCAGGGTTTGAAGAATCTTGAAACACACGAGAAGGAAAAAGAAAGATGGTGGGAAGTGAGGAGAGTGTGAGGAGTAGGGAGACACAGAAGGACACAGGCCACCAGTCTGCCCTGGGGTGCCCTGACTAGCGCTTGAATTTCTAATGCTTGTGCTTTTCCTCTCGTTCACACTGGTTAAAAATAGAACACTGGGCACAGGCCTCCCTCTCTAGAGTGGTCCTGGATTGATATGCTGAGAAGGCTGCTGATTAGATACTTGCCCAGAGTGGGGAATGCAAGGGCCTCGCCTGCTTCTGAGCTCCCCGACCATGTTTGGGTTGGTCTGGGGAAGAAACTATGGGGAAAGCCGGGTATGGGGCCAGGTGAAGAGAACCCATGAGCACGAGGCAAAGCCAGATCTGCTGTGGCTTAGGTAGATGTTGAAGGAGCAAAGGAGAAGCACAGATGGCCCCTGAGCCACAAGTCGGACTTCACATCCTGCCTCTGTCCCTTGGGACTCACACTGTGTGCCCTTCCTTGTAGGAGGGTGAGCTAACTTCCCTGAGCCCCAGTTTTCCCCTCTAAAAGTATGTATCTTAATTCGTACAAGGGCTATTGAATGTTATAGTAATAAAAAAGACAAAGGATGTAAGTCATACAGAATATTCAAAGTAAATTTGAATGAACTGATACTTTTGGAGGTACCAATCACTGTCTCTTTTGAGGAGTTGGTCAATTTAATTCATTCATGGAGTCATCACACTCACACTGAATCATCCAAATCCACTGATTATGGGAAGAGAACTGTGCTAGCCTCAAGGATTCAGTGATGACATGGCTTAGAACTCATCCTCCATAACCATTATAGAAGAGTAGTAGGTGATTATGGTATTTACATGCTGGGAAGAAAAAGGGTTGCCTGTAAAAGAGTTGAGAAAGCCATCCTGGTGAAGTGTCATTTAATTGTGTACAAAGTGGAGAGGCACTGAAGTTCATGAACATCTCTGTGAGAGAAAGACAGTTTTACTTGGGAGTAGCAGCTAACGGGAGAGTCTCATGTTCACGGGAACATATGCAAAGACTTCTTAGAACCGAACACCAGAATACTGGAATCCAGTTGCAGTACTTGGATTCAGGGAGTCATTTCCAGCTCACTCACTGCAGGATCAGAAGCCATAGAGGCAGGTGAGTAGATGAGCATGGGACAAGCAAAACAATATCTGTCCTGAAAACATTTTTAAAAACATGTTTTGTATTCTACTCTATTCATTTCTGACACTTGGCAACAAAATGCATTTTAATCTCTTACATTTGTAGTGAGAAAAAATGTTTTATTCTTTGAGATTTATGATGAAAACATCCATACCAATTCCCCAAGAAGAATGCGATTTGTATATACAAATAAAAATAACTCAATAAAAAGATTTATGGTGAAAACATTCCAAATCATTTTCTTCTCACATTTTGAAACACCTAATATATTATAGTCACTCTACTGTGTTACAGCACACCAGAGTGTCTAACTCCGAGCTAACTATAACTTAGTGCATTGTTCACCCTCTCACACCTCCCCCACCTTACTCTTCTTAGCCTCTGGTAATCACCATTTTACTGTCAACTTCTATGAGATCACCACTCTCAGGTTGCACTGATGAGTGGGACTGTGTGGTATTTGTCTTCCTGTGCCTGGCTTATTTCATTTAACATAATCATCACCAGTTCCTTCCATGTTGTTGCAAACAATACTATTTCATTTTTTTATGCCTGGATAGTATTCCATTGTGTTTATATACCACATTTTCTTTATCCTTTAGTGGTCAGTTTGGTTGTTTTCATTTTTTGGCTCCTACAAATAGGGCTGCAATATACATGGGAGTGCAGATGTCTCTGTGACATACTCATTTCATTTACTTAGACTAGATACACTGTAATTGGATTGCTGGGTCATATAGTAGATTTATTTTTAATTTTTTGAGAAATTTCCATGTGTTTTCCTTAATGGATGCACTAATTCACATTCCTATCCACAGTCTGTAATGATTGCTTTTCCTTCACATCTTACCCAGCCCTGAACTTCTGTGTTTTGTTAATAGGTTTTCTCATAGGGTTAGATGACATCTCATAGTGGCTTTGATTTGCAGTTCCCTGATGAGTGATGCTAAGCAATTTTATGTACTTGCTGGATTATACTTTTGAGAAATGTCAACTTAGATCACTTGGTCTTTTTTTTTTTTTAGGTTTTTTGAGACAGGGTCTTGCTTTGTGGTTCAGGCTGGCCCCAAGCTCAGCCTCAAACTCACATCATAGCAAAACTCCTGCCTCTGCTTCCCAAGTGCTGGGATTACAGGCGTGAGCCACCATGCCCGGCACTGTGGTATGCGGTACTGGTTGCTGCTGGGCGTGAGTCTCCACACCCAGTATGGTATGTGGTTACCGGGGGATTGAACCTGGGTCCTTGTGCTTGCAGGACAGGCGCCGGAACCACTGAGTTAAATCCTCGGCCCACTTGGTCATTTTTTAATCAGCTTGTTTTTTGTTATTCATTTCACTAAGTTCCTGATGTACTTTTGGATAGTAACCCTTTGACAGACATGCAGTTGACAAATATTTTTTCCCATTCTATAGCCTGTCTCCTCACTTTGATGATAGGTTCCTTTGGGGTCAGGAGCTCTTCAGTGACTATGTAGTGTTTCTGATGGTATTACTCTCCATTTCCACATTTTAAAACTGTTGAGGGCCAGGGATATAGCTCAGTGGTTCCAGTGCTTGTCTTACAAGTGCAAGGACCCAGGTTCAATCCCCAGTAACCACATAACAATACTGGGCGTGGAGACTCACCCCAGCAGCAACCAGTACCACATACCACAGTGTCGGGCATGGTGGCTCATGCCTGTAATGCTAGCACTCGGGAGGCAGAAGCAGGAGGATTGCTGTGATGTGAGTTTGAGGCTGAGCACAGGGCCAGCCTGAACCACAAAGCGAGACCCTGTCTCAAAAAACCTTAAAAAGAAAAAATACTGTTGAACCCTACTTAGATAATGACTAAGAAATATATACACTTCACAATATTGATCATATATTCTAGAACTCATTCACATCTTCAGTTTCTCATACCAGAGGAAAGAGATGGTATTTACACATCTGTGGACTATTCATTTAGATAGTGTAAAATAGAAAATATTCAAATGGTTAAGAGGGATAGGAGTAGGTAATGAGAGGAAAGAAAAAATTTGTTGGTGCAAAAAGGAAGCAAAGCTTATGTATATAGGGGGCAGCAGGTTGTAGGGTGGACTAAGGAATGGGAAAAAATGAGAATTGTCATGTCATATACTGATATAGATTCTCAATGTTGGGTGTGAGCGTGATGTGTATATAAAATGTATCAATATGATCAACTTAAAAAAAAAAAGAAATACATATGTCAACACAAAAGTGAGATCCCATGACTGATTGTCATTTAGAAATTTCCGGAGAGCCATTTAATTTGAAAAATGAGATTGGTTTCTGTTTCATCTACTTAAGTGTAAAAAACTAAGTTTTCTCTGTTGTTGCTCTCTTGAAATATTGTGATAAAATACATGTAATATCAAATTTACTATGTCAACCACTTAAAAGTGTACAGTTTGGTAGAATTACATACATTCCCAGTATGGTACCATCAACCTAATTTTATTTTTTAATGCTAATTATCACTAACTTAATTTTCAATCCCAGGAAACTGCTTCTGGTTTGTGAGAACCTGATTCATATAGCCCAGAAGGCAGGGAACCTCAGAACCACACCTGCCTGCGGCCACACAGCTGACCAAATAGAAGACAGACAGTTGAAAGGCAGGCACTTCGGCGAAGCCCTGGTGACAATCACCCCACTGTGCCTTCCTGTCTACTGGACTGCTGTTTCTCAGAGGAAATCACTGATAAGTGGGCTCCCTATAGAAATTCAGATTCCGGTCTATGGCCATACCACCCTGAACGCGCAGGGTAGAGCCTGGTTAGTACTTGGAGGGAGGGGGAGAAATTCAGATTCTGAGGTTCTACCCATGAAAAATGAGTCTGCATTTCAAAGGAGCCCTCAGCCCGCTTCCCCAGGTCCATCTCCGCTCTTTCCTCCGCAATCCTTCTTCCCTGAGCCCTTGCTGCTTGCTGGCTGCAGCCCAGGCTGCCCGTGCTGGCCAGTGTTCAGCTTGGCTGACCTTGTGATCCCAGTGGGACGGTGAAGCCGCCGGGCCCCGGGGCACTGAGGGCCGGCAGGGCTTTCACAGCGCAGACAGCCAGGAGGACACGCGAGGCAAGCTGAAGGAACAGAAGGTGGGACAGTCCCCGCTGCCCTTGCCTCGAGGGAAGCCTGTTTCGTCCCATCTGCTGGGAGCTGAAGGCCGCGGCCAGGCCAGCCTCCTCCCTGGTGCTGAGGGATTAGCAGTCACTTATCTCAGCTGTCCCTCCACTCGGAGGTGTCCCAGTATTCACAGAGAAGCGGCCGCAGACCAAGCCACACTCCATTCCTTCCCACAAGCCCTCCCTGTGTTAAGGAGGTGGGGGGCTTGGGGGGGGGGGTTCTTCTCTAAATCAGGCCTGGGGAAGGGAGCCAGCCTGCCGAAACATTTCTATTTTCTCTTCTTACACATTTGTTCGCCTCCACCGCCTTCTGGCTGGAGTTGGGTTTCAGTTTTCATTAAAAGACGAAAACGGCGCGACGGAGAGGGATGCAGGCCCCACACGTGCTGGTGCTCCGAGCCCAGCATCGAGGAGGCACGCCTAATCTCTGCAGCGGGTTTTATATACACCTCTGAGGAAGATTAGCATGGGTGCGGGCGGGGGTGGGGTGGGGTGGGAGGAATGTTTCAACCCCAAATGCATTCTTTTCTTGGGAGAGTCCAGCAATCACTGCCTTTTTGTCATGGTGAGACCAACTGCACTGAGCCACTTAAAAAGATTCCGAAAAGGAGGACAAAGTGTGTGAGGGGAGAGGGTACGGAAAGGAGACGCTTCGCCCTCCTCTGTCCTGGTGTAAGGCAGGGAGATCGGACGGATTTCCAGATAGCGTTTTTAATTCCTTAAAAGGAATTTGTCCTTCAGGGATGAAATGCTCACCCTTGGAAGGTATTCCTCTTAGCTCAGATTTGGCACTCTCCCTGTCCTGGCAGTCGCTCTGTTTATGGAGTATCCATTTTTTAAGTATTACCTGAGCATGCTCACTTTTTCTGGAAAGTCCAAATATGGCAATGTCTACCCTAAGCTTGACCAAATCTGCTGTCAGACGCACTAAAGAACATGTCGAGAGGAGCAAGCTTCAGAGACACCCTAAAAGACACACGATGCAGGACATGGAAGTCATCACTTCCTTATCCAAGGTCAGACACACATCAGATGCTAGATAACAGTACCAATTATATTCATCGGAGATATTTATTGAACACTTCCTGGGGCCTGGCATGATTAGGATTTTCTATGTGTATTTAGTTAACCTGGATTAACTTATAGATGAAGCTAATCAGACCAGCTGCAGCATCCACTTTACTGGCTGCTTTTTGATATAATAGCACCAGCTTCTGTTGAATGGCTGGGTAAAAAATAGGTCAACGCCCCTGGTGTAGGATGCTGTCTTTTATGTTGATCAGAGGTCTCAATCTTCTTTAGGAGCCTCTTACAGGCTCAGTCCTGTCTCACTCTCATGCCAACAGTAGTAACACTTATGCCAGACTACTAGTTTGTTCCCCCATCACCATCAGTGGTCCCTGAACCGAGAGATCAACCAGGCTTATTGTAGGAAGTAGCTAATAAAACTTCTAGAAAAGCACATATGTAGCCCAACTGTGGCTGATTTCAGGTCTTTAATCTGCTTTACATATCCACCACCTTTTTCCTTTTTCTTTTTCTTCCACTTTTAATTGTCTTTTTTTTTTTCTTTGCAAACTACAGTAAGTCTTTCGTGGGACAAATCAAGGGACAAATGGATAAAATAAACAAGAAAGAACTTGTAGAAAGAATGTTTGAAATTAGAATCGGATGCTCAGTTTCAAGTAGCCAAGAGTTGACAATGACTTGCCTATGTCTGGAGCTATATTCCATTCCAGTGAAAGCATATTCCACTTACAGATCATTGTTTCTAAAGTATATCATTTAATTTTCCTCTTAGCACACTAAGTACAATGGAAGATTTAATATATTTCCCCCATAATAAACATAGTGTGTGTTTATTGTGGTAAGCTAAGAACCATAGAAAAATGCAAAGAAAATGATGTCTCGTAGATATGTAAGGCCCTATTTTACTACTTCCCTAAAATAAAGCTAAATACAAAATAAAATCCATAAAGCCTTTCCTATCTACTTATAGCCACTGTGCTGAGGAAAGACAAATAGCCTCCTATTCTGGTAGTTTGGAAGAATGTCCACTTGTTCCTCAAAGACAGACATGTAATGCAAGGAATTTGCATTAAAAACATTTCTTGGTTCTACCATTATAAACTAAATTATCTGTCTTCAACAACTAGGATGAAAGAATGCCAAACTGCAAGTAAATTCTGCTCTTGGGATTATACCACGCACAGCTCACTTAGATATTTTAAAGGAGGGTTTCTGGTCTCTAACTCAGCTGTTGAATTCTTTCAAAATTAAAGTCTAAAAACAATAATCTATCACAAATACAATATTAAACCATTCAAATATTTTCCTGAAGATTTGTCTTTATGTGGGGAGCCTGAAAACAAGAGTATTTAAAAGGAAAAATCTTTATAGCAGTTTCAATATTTCTAAATCCCTTTTGCTTAGGACTACAAATAACCTACACTGCCTCTATTTTAATTTCAGAAATGAAAATAATAATAAGCACTTTGCCTAAAGTCAGAATTTTAGGTTAACTGAAGCAAAGAAACGGATTGCACCTCCAAAATCAGAATAATTGAAAAACCTCCTTATCCATTATTTAAATGTGAATATTCACTTATACATAAAATAAGAGGTGTGGTCAAGAACATGGTGAATGTTTCCATTAAATGAGAAAAATTTATTACCTAAAAGACCTGTTACCAGTGATCCTCTTCAGAATCTTCCACCATGCACAAACACACTTATCCCACTATTCTCGCCCACTTTCCGTAGCAGCTCTGGAAGTCTTTTTTTTTATCCCCCCTGTCTTCAGGTGTGCTCTCTACTTTGCCTGATGTCCTGAATCAATTCCAGATGTTTATTTTTCCTAGGCACTTTGACTTTGGGGGAAAGCCAGAAGTTGCACGGTGCCAGAGGCAGTGAAGAAGGAGACTGAGGACACAGCATGATGTTTTTCCAAGCTTTCCTTTCCTTTAGCTGGCACATCAGAGCCGCTGTCACCAGTATGTTTTATCATATCTCCTAAAGACACTCAAGAAGGGACTTCCAGACAGCTTCTGAAATTGAGAATGATGGGGTAAGTGTACTCAAAGCAAGAGTAGGTATTTGGGAGAAGGGTGATCAGTGATAATGTTTTTCAGTGTAAAATGTTTCTAAATTTTAAATATTACTATATATTTTAATCACACTTGAAAGTGGGCTTGAGGCTCCTTGATATTTGAGGGAAAAGGGCAACTATTCAAGGACTGAGAAAAGAATCAGCAATTAAACCATGATGTAGCACTGAAAAATGATCAGAATAACCTTGAACATGACTCAGAAACCGAGAAAAGTACAATACTCCATCATCAAAGAAAGAATAAAATAGACCTAAGGTTATTAGATAAACCTAAGGTATTTATTGGTGAACAAAAAGAATGGTCTCTGAGTTTTATAAACTATTTAAATGTGCAACCCTCCATGGATTCTACTCGACATGTCATATTATGGCACAATATTCATATTTGTAGCTTTCACAGTGAGTCATAGTGGGTTCAGCTCTATGTTAGTGGATGCAGACATCTTTCTGTGTCCCCTGTGCAGTGGCAGGCTGGTCCAGAGCCCTGCTCCTGAGAGTGCACAGAGAGAGCCTGTCAATGCTGATGGTCCTTCCTGTTGTCCACCTAATGATTTGAGGACTAGGCTGCTGGAGCAAGGTAATGGGGTGGCCTTGAAGAGAGAATGAGAGACAGTAACAAGGAAGTTTCTGGCACTCTTGCCTCTCTTCCCACCTGTTCCTGTCTGAACAGAAAACTGAAGATTCTATATCAGATGTTACATAGTTCTTGCCATGAGGACCAAACTTCCCTTTCCCAGCTGTCAGTGAAAACCATCGGTATCCTGTATGGATAATCTAGATCATGGCTGACGGATTCCTAAAGAGGAATGTAACAAGCAAAATGGGTCCCATGAAGCAGAAAAACTATTCTTGTTCCCTCTAGAAGTGTCCACACCTTGGGCCTATGTATCAAACTGTAAAGTATCATTCATATCTTCATGCAGCCATATTTTTCTTTGATCTAGCCAGAAGCTAACATTTACTCTGAGTAAAGATGAGAAAGTAAATTAAAATTGATCTGCTTTCTCACCTGGAATATCTTTATATGAATCTGAGAGAATCAGTTGTGAGTGAAATGTTTACTATTTCCATTTCTTGTATTCCATTACAAATGAACAAATGCATCTGTCCAAAAAAACTGATTAAGTCACAAACTTAAAATATTTTAAACCCAGAATTGAGCAGTGTAAGACTGAACACATGTTCTTTTTCCTGAGATATTTATAGATATAGAAGGTCTAGGTAAGATTCCATCATGCCAAAATAAATACACCTCTTACAAAGAAATGTGGCTAAGAAAATATAATACCTTACTGTCAGAGCAAATGTCATTTCTAGTGATATATCTTTTACTCTTATAGCCTCTCTGAATGTTACTTAAATTATCAGCATGACACAAAACTTCCAGGTCTCAGTGATTCTGGACAAAGACCTTCAGATGATTGCTCTAGGAGATTTAAGCCTTGCTTTCACCCATGCAGAAACTCAAACATACCTACATGTCTCATTTTGCATATCACTTAGCAAAGTATTTTAGATGAATATACTCTTTGACTTGAAAAGATTCTATCTTCCTAAGTAGAATCAACATTGAGATGCTTATCATGTAAATGCTGACAAGAACAAAAGACAAAATCCAATGTTGTGATGAAATTGTGTTCCCTTGTCAGTACTGGTTTATTCAGTCTTCATTCAGTTCATATTTTGAATACCTTTTCTGGATGTGGCATTATATCAGGTACAGCGGGGAATGTTAAAATGAATGAGATTACCTGCACACACCAAAAGACCATTTCCATTACATTAGATATTACTCAAACATAACCATCTGTTGGAAAAAGCTAGGCTGCACAGCATCAAAAAGGCTTTACACAGGGGCTGTGTGTTGGAAAAGAGGAGAAGTCTTTCTCATGTGAGCACTTGGGCGAGGTCTCACAGCCTGTGGAATATGCACTGAACCTGTAAGAGATTTTTGAGTATAGTTTCCTTCCTATTTCCCAACCACACTAGTTAAGGACAATTTGCTAAGAAGTTAAAGAAGAGGACAAGATTGTATACAGCCAGATCCTTTAAAGATAAGAAAATACCACTGGAGGAGAAAGAGTAGGTAAGTATTAACACATAACACTTTATTTATAAAATAATTTTCTTTTCTAAATAAAAATAGAAACAGAAAAAGATATGCCCTTTTATCTCAGAAGAGTAAGAACATTTAACAGATAATCACCAAATGCCTGCTACAGACTAATGTGTGTTTCTAAGAAGATGACTTTGAGATACTGAGCAACATTCAAAATAGTACATACAGGTGTCAACAAAATCGTCTTTTCAAATAAAAAGTAAGTGTGTGTGTGTGTGTGTGTGTGTGTGTGTGTGTGTGTGTGTGTGTGCTGTCTATATTTTAGGGGGTAGTCTCAAAGCCGGAACTGAAAACTGGAAAAAGAATTATTTCTTCCTACTTCCCCTGCATCATCTACCGTGACTGATTCCAAAATTCACCAATGAGTGAGTCATTTCAGGTTCACCTGTATCACGAAAGCCTAACTGCTGATGGCTATTTCTAAAATTCAACCAAACACATCATAATTGTCAACAGTGGAGAGTCCTGAAAGGTGAGGGAGGAAAACATGATTACGTTTGCCATTTCATACTTGTCCATCTTTCATATATTCTGAGAAACATGTATTAATTTTATGAGTTTAAAGGAAAAAATGAAAACAATCTGACTTAGCATTCCCTTGCTGAAGTCAAGCATATTTTTATCTTGTCTCCCCCATGGAGATTTCTACACAATAACCTCCACATACTTGAAGAAAGACACTGCATCTCTAATGTTGTTTAAATCCTTTTCATCAGCACTGCTGTTTTTAAAACTGTCTTCATATTTAGTCTGTAATCTAATTCTGTTCTAGTTTTCCATGTACAACAAAATCTCTGTTAGTCAAACTGATAGGGGATGGAGTGTCAATGGATTTATAAGTATGACACTATCCAGATTACTTGGTTACATTAACAATATTGCTCTCTATACCTGAAGAACTGAGGTCAATAGCACTGCATCCTCCCCTCCCAAATGAATAGAAGTGATTGAATCTAGGGACAGGGGCAAAAGACTATGATTAACTATGGCCTGAGTGTACCCTTGAAAAGCAAGGTCTCCATACTACCAACAAAGGCTTTCCACTGTAAATAGTCAAAAAATGGGCAGAAAAAAGCAAGCCGATGACAGAAGGAAGGAAAGAAAGAAGAAAGAGAGAAAGAGATAAGAATATAAGGCAACAACTTTCCTCTTAAAATTCCTGACACCCAATCTTGGGAGTATCAAAGGGAAAGAAAGCAAAAGCTAGACACCTGAATTATTTAAAAGGAGCAGCAAGGTGCTCAGTGGGATCACAGAAGTTTTAGCTAAATGGATAATGTACTCTTTAAGCAAAGCAATCAGGAAGCTTATAGAAGGCATTAATAAATAGCTAGCAAAGCTAAACAAAAGAATATAAAACATGAAAGACCAGTTCTGCAAAGAATTAGAATCCTTGAAAAAGTTTCAACCAAAAATCTTAAAGATTAAATATTACATTAAAATATGGAAAACAGAAGAAACTAATGTGAGAGCAAATATTAGTAGATATATATGCTTTCAAAGATCAACTTCCCAGAGATATCTAAAAAAAATAATAATAACAGAACATGAACTATGAATCTAACAGCTGAGAGATGGTGCAAAGAAGACTAATCTAAGATAACCACAATAAGTGAAAAACCAAAAGATAACATAAAGAGCATAAAAGTTTGTTTACAAAACAATGGCAGAAAACTGTTTAAATACACAGAAATAATTAAACATGCAGACAGGTGAGGATGATGTAAACAGAACTTCTCTATATCACATTGTATTCAAAGCCAAAAATCCAACAAAATGAGAGAATCTTAAAATGTGTTTCAAAAAAGCAACAAATCAATTATAAAAGAAAATCCATTTGAATTACAGCAAACTTCTTAAAACAAATCTTAAAGACTAGAAAGCTTGTGATGAGAATTTTTTTATAAATTGTAGTTCAATAAAATGTAGAATTCAAAGGGAATGAACAGATACCTTCATAAAGATATATTAGCAGTACTGTACCAATAAAATATAAACACCCTGAATTATCTAATGTCAGGCAATAAAATTGAAGAAACAATAAAAACAATTAAGAAATCAATGAAATTCAAAGTGAAAAGCACAAATGCCAAAGGATTCACTCATAAATTCTACAAACACTTTAAGGAATAGCGAACACTCATACTCCTCAAACCTCTAAAAAAATTGAAAGGGAAGGAATACTCTTAAAGTAGTTCTAGGAAACTGGCATCTTTGTGGTTCCAAAATGGGTAAAGGTCCAGCCAAAAAAAAAAAGAAGTATAGACCAATCTTTTTAATGCACATTGATGCAAAAATCCTCAACAAGATACTGTCAAACAAGAAAAATGAATCATTTTTTTAAAATTGTACATCATAAATAAGTAAAATTCATTCCAGGGATGCAAAGATGGTTCACATAAACAATTCAATCAGCATAATACACCCCGTAAAATCAAACAAGAATCAAAACCATATCAATTGATGTCAAAAAAGAATTTGACAAAATCTAATATCTACTCATGATTGAAAAATCACATTGAATAAAAGATATCAGATGACTTTATCCGAATGCAGTAAAAACAGTCATTTATGTCAAACCAGTGGTCATCATGATATTAAATGAATAGAAGTAGCACAGAGGTGTAGCACCTCCCTGAAAGTATGAGGCCCTGAGATTGGTGATTCCCAGTACAAAAGAAAAGTGTGATGGTGGAAAAAGAAACAAAGCATATGTATATGGGGGTGGGTCATACAGTAGGTAGGGGGATGGGAAAAATGAGAATAAGTCATATCATACACTGGCACAAATTCTTAATGTTGAATGTGATCATGATTTGTATATAAAATGTACCAATAAAGAATTCAATTTTAAAAAGTGAAAAAAAAAATGAAAAAAAAAAAATAAAAAAAAAAATAAAAAGTGATGCTTAAAGCTTTTCCTCTAAAATCAGGAAAAAGACAAGGATAACTGCTATCACCACTTCTGTTTAATATAGTTCTTAAAACATTAGCCAGAGAAGTTGGCAAGAGAAGAAATGAATAAAGAAAGAACAGTATTTGCAGATGACGTGATGCTCTCAAAACTATTCCACCAGAAGATTCCTATAATTAATATTCAAATCCAATGATAGGGCAAGATACAAAATCAACATACAAAAATCAATAGAATTCCTATAGATCAGTAACAAACTCACTGAGAAAGAAATTAGGAAAATGAAGAAATAAAACATATGTATATATGAAGTGGGGGAGTTGTAGGGCAGGTAGCAGAATGGGTAAATATGAGAATTATGTCAAATACTGGTACAAATTCTTAATGTTGAATGTGATCATGATTTGTATATAAAATGTACCAAAGAAAAATTCAATTTTAAAAAAAAGAAATTAGGAAAAACCACTTTGTACAACATTATCAAGAAAATTTAAATACTTAAGATTTAACCTAACCAAGGAAAAACTCTACAAAATAAAAAACTACAGTTTAAAAAAAAAATTCTATGGAAGGACGCATCAGCAAATGGAAAGACATTTTTTCCTGGATAAAAAAAAAACTAATATAGGAGCCAGGGAGTTAGCTCAGTGGTTCCAGCGCCTGTCTTGCAAGCGCAGGGACCCGGGTTCGATCCCCGGTAACCACATACCATACTGGACGTGGAGACTCATGCCCAGCAGCAACCAGTGGCACATTCCACAGTGCCGGGCGTGGTGGCTCACGCCTGTAATCCCAGCACTCGGGAGGCAGAGTCAGGAGGACTGCTGTGATGTGAGTTTGAGGCTGAGCTCAGGGCCAGCATGAACCACAAAGCGAGACCCTGTCTCAAAAACCTTAAAAAAAAAAAAAAAAACTGAATAAGTAAGACTTCTAATATAAAATACATCGACACAATGAAAATCATTCCTGTCTGGGGAATCCCTCTGACTCCATGTTGTCAATTAGCAATAAGATGCTAATGAGCAGAACCTTCTGCTCTGGTTCTGAGGGACTAGAGTGCTACCACTGAGAACAACTTCAAAGGCTAACTTTTCTATTTTCTAAAATCATTTATGAAAATGTTTTTATAAACATTTAAAATATTTATCTGAGAGGACAGAGTAATTACTTAGCAAAGTTTAGATGCCAAGATGACAGATGGAGGGGAGGGAGTACTGAGCCCATTACCCGCTGCAGTTGGTTGTTCCCCTCATGGTTTCTGCTAATTTGTACAACTGGTGGGTGGTAGTGGGCACGGAGGTGAGGACAGAGAGGGAAAAAAGCCTTTACACAGAACTGTCACATTATCTATATAATTCTGAATTCATAATGTTTGGACATTAATGAAATAGTAATTGGCAAAATCACATGATTAAAGACCACAAGAAAAACAGACAGTGACAGAAGATCATCAGGAGGTCCAGACACTGAAATTATATTCTTAAAAAAAAAAAAAAAAAAACTGACTAATACATACAAGATAACAATTGACAAAATAGAATTTTATCAAAGAATTAGAATCACTGGAAAGAACCACATAGGATTCTAGAACTTAAGCTATAACAAATTAGCTCACTTTGAAATGTGCACTGCCTGACACTAGGGAAGAAAGCACTGAGGAATGTGCAGGTTGGCAGCACCATCTGACTAAGGTGCACAAAGCAAAAGAAAAACACCAAGGAAAACTTTAGGACGTCATTGGAGTTCACAACGGAAAGGAGGAAGAAACTATGGTCAAAACAAAATTTGGGTAGATACTGGTCAGGAATTCTTCCAAAGAGAGACTAAGCACAGTAGTTTGCTCCTATCACTGTGGATTTGGAAGGCTAAAGCAGGAAGGCGATCATGTGATCACAGTAATTCAACAGGAGCCTGAGCAACATAGAAAGACTCATCTCAAATACAAAGAGCGGAGGAAAGCATTAAGTCTCATCCTCAAAATTATACAGACCTTGCTAGGGGCGGGTGGGGGAGCGCACATTTGGGAAGGAAGCAGGATTGCTGTGAGGTCGAGGTCAGCCATATTGATTTCAAGGCCACCCGGAACTACAGAGACAGATCTTGCCTTAAAAACCTATGACAGGGCCGGGGATAGAGCTCAGTGGTTCTGGCGCCTGTCTTGCAAGTGCAAGGGCCAGGTTCAATCCCTAGTAACCACATACAACAATGGTGGGTATGAAGACTCGTACCCACCAGCAATCAGAACCACACACCACCGTGCTGAGTGTGGTGGCTCATGCCTGTAATCCCAGGACTGGGGAGGCAGAGACAGGAGGATTGCTGTGAGTTCAAGACTGAGCTCAAGGCCTTGCTGAACTACAAAAGGGAGACCCTGTCTCAAAAAAAAGAACTGACTTCTCAACAAAGTAGAAGCCAAGAGTTCATAAAATACTGCATCACAGAGGCAAAAGGACTTGAAATATGCTAATGTGCTTGTTTCACAACTGTGAAAAAACCAGTTCACATTTAGGGGAGAGGACTGAGGATCAGACCCAGGGCTACAGTGCTAACCTACATCACCAGCCTCCCCCTTCTTTTCATTTGTATACTTTAAATAGGGTCTCACTAAGTTTCTAAATTACCCAGGTTTGACTCAAACTTGCCATTCTCCTGCCTCAGCCTCCAGGGTGCTAGGATTACAGGTGTGTGTCATCATATCCAATCTATTCATATCAGTTGGTAATAAGTCAAAAATAAAAATTATATCATAGAGGAATGAAGTCATAAAATAGCTTAATCTATAAAAAAAGGGAAAATGATTGAAAACACGTCAACCAGATTAAAAGAGTAAGATGAAGGATGTATACCTAATGCAGGTTTAACATTATGTCTAATGTTTTGTGGGAAAAAAGTGTTTTAGACTTCAGATTTCAGAATATTTGTACAGTTGAGAATTTCTCGAGCCCAGAAAGCATTCAAAATGCTTTAGACTTGAAGGATTTGGGGTTTGGGGAAGAGATACGCTCCAGCTGTATAACAGTACCCATGTTGTTATAGATGAACTGATTCAAAATGAAAGAGAAAGATTGTCATTCTTGATTTTAAAAGCTCAATTATATAGTCCTTAATAGAGACATATCTAAAGTGTGAAAGCAGAAAAAGTTGAAAGAATGAGGGCAGCAATATGTATTATTGTGCTAGCTTTCCCTTGCTGTGAAAAAAAAAAAAAGTGCCTTAGCTAAATAACTTGAAAACAAAGGTTCATTTTAGCTCTCTTGGTTCTGGGTGCCTGCTGAGAAGCCATTTCAGAATCAATCCAGTGAAAAGATCTTCCTTCATACTGCCTCTCTTTTTAGGGGTGTGGGTGTAGCTCAGCGAAACACTTAGCAGGTGTGAGGTCCTAGGCATGATCCTCCAAACCATGGTGGGAAAAGGTAGTTTCTACTTAACAACTAATGTTGGATCTTCCAACTGTGACCATAAGATTGTACAGTACTAACCAACAGTCACCAGACAGACCTGGCTGGCTCCCACAAGAATCCACAGGGCCAGTGGACTTTCTTTCCAAATAACCTGCAGAGCTTTCTCTGTCCTCCTAAAATCTCCAACCTATCCTTTGTTCTTCGGACATACCAGATACAGTCCTAGTCCTATCATGTGTGTCTGGATTGGAATCCTATTCTTTATTTATTCCAGAATGAAAGTTCCTCTATTGGAGATTTACCTCTATAGTTTTCTTTGACTCTAACACAGCCAATAAACACATGAAAAGCTACTCAATCTCAGTAGTAACAGGGAAATGCAATTTAGATTTACAGTGTCTCACCAATGCAGATCAAGCAGAATGGCTAAAATTATCTAGATCCTCTTTTGTGTTTTTGTCTCTCACTCTCTCTTTCCAGTCAACAGTGAGACCTCTTCCCAGAATATTATGTCTAAACTTTCCTGCCAAGTCATGTTTCTCTTGTACTTCTAATCTCTGAAGGTATTCTGTTTCTAGATATCTTTCCAGCACAACACCCACTTGATTCCCTCCTGCTGTCACCACCAAAAAGCACTAGTACCCCAGCTTTCATCCTCTAAGGACATGTAGATGGATGCCATTCTTGTGCATGTTGGGACTTCCAACCCTGAGCTTGTCAAGGGTCTTCGGTGCCTTCTGGATGCTCCTCCTTTCTCTCTTTTGTGGGTTTTCAAAGCCCAAGAACCAGCATCTCTCTCTTGCAGCCTGTAACAAAGCTACAATTTAGACTGACCTGCTCTCTTCATGCAGTTCTCAGAATTTCATCCCATTCCGTTCTGGTAATTAAAAACTCCCTTAAAATGATCAAGATAAATACATAACTCTTCATTCCAGTAATGGTAAATGTATATGGTATGTACACATTATTCAAATCAGATTTTATGTGAGTTGGCAATCTGAAAAAAAGATTTTGATCAGAACCAAAGTCAGGTGATCCTTCCTGTTGGCTTTAGCTGGCTGTCAGGTGCCACTGTTATTGTCACAGTGTCTAGTTTTAGAACAACAAAGGGAGACCAAATGCTCACTGGCACCGAGCAGCAAAGACTACTGAGAAACTTGAGAGTGGGGAGAAGGTTTGTGAAGAGGAAACTGAGCACTATTTTTATCAAGTGCTCTTCTGCAGGCTGCTGTTGACTGTGGTAAGTCTCCTGTGCCAGAGCTCTACAAGGGCTAAATCACACTGCCTGATATTTGTGTGAAGGTCTAGAAAATAGTCCCGGAGAGAGCGCTGAGTGCAAAAAGAGACAGTGACGGGCTGGAGTGACCAGAGAAGGGTTCCTGGGAGAGACAGGACCTGAAACTGGAGGTCTGAGGGAGCTCACAACAGGCCTGGAAAGGCAACAGCGTCCTGAACAGGAGAAAGCAAACCATGGAAGTCAGAATGCTCAAGGTGCTTTCAGTGGAAGCTGAGAAGAGCGGCCCAGAAGCAGAGAGCTTCAGACATAACTTTTTAAATACATTTAACAGATGCATGAGAGAGAGAGAAAGTTTCCAATAAAACATTTCCTTATAAAAAAATGATGTTTTTAGCCAGAAGCAATGAAAACATGAGAGGCTCAGGGCAGATCAAAGACACCAGAAAAGAATAGTCTGAGCAAAACTTAATAATGGTGATAAATGTAATTTCCATGTGACTAACAGCCCTGCCCGCAAAGGAGCCCACCATTGCCCTTTCAGGCTTTACCTCAGTGATCCAGCACTCTGAGGAATGTCTTATCCTTGGAATCAGTGCTGCCTCTGTATTTATACTCCGTAGTCAACTGGTGATTGTACACTGCCCATTTTCACACATTTCCTATTCTCTTTCATCCCTCTGCGAGCTCTGCACTTCTGAGACAGGGCTGTGAAAAGCAGTTTCAGAGATGAGGCTAGTGAATGATCCTAGCAATGCCAGGAGATTCGATTGGCATCTCCCTAGTGATGTATATATCTCCTCAGACTTTCCTGTTCCTTCCTTTCCTGATTTTTCCTTCCATTCTTGAAGGGACATACTCAATAAAAAATGAATATTTAAATTTAAAGATAAACTCTCATTAAAATAATTGGCATGTTGACATTAATGCCACACAAAAACTTCTCTTCACGTTGAATACACTTATCTCCTTGTTCTTGCCACTTTCTGAAGCAGCTCTGGAAGTTCTCTTTCCTCAGAGTCTTTAGTTGCACTGTTGAGGCTGCTTCAATGTCCTGAATCAATGTTCTGAATCAATTCAAAACATTTAACTTTCTAGCTGGGGATTTAGCTCAGTGGTTCTGGTGCCTGTCTTGCAAGCTCGAGGGACCGGGTTTAATCCCCAGTAACCACATGCAACAATACTGGGCATGGAAACTCACACCCACCAGCAATTAGCACCACATGCCACAGTACCAAGTGTGGTGGCTCACATGTATAATCCCAGCTCTTGGGAGGCAGAGGCAGGAGGATTACTGTGAGTTCGAGGCTGAGCTCAGGACCAGCCTGTAGTACAAAGAGAGACCCTGTCTCACAAAAAATTAAAAAAACAAAAAAACATTCAACTTTCATGGTGATTTTTACTTTAGTGAACTCAAAAGTCACTCAGTGCCAGATCTTGTAAATAAGGTAGGTGAAGACACACAAAAATGTTTTTATTTGACAAGAGTAAGTGTTTGATCAACTACAAGTGATCCAAAAGAACCAGTAAATATTTCTTTTTTTTTTTTTTTTGGTTTTTTGAGACAGGGTTTCACTTTGTGGTTCAGGCTGGCCCTGAGCTCAGCCTCAAACTCACATCACAGCAATCCTCCTGCCTCTGCCTCCTGAGTGCTGGGATTACAGGCGTGAGCCACCACGCCCGGCACTGTGGTATGTGGTACTGATTGCTGCTGGGCGCGAGTCTCCACGCCCAGTATGGTATGTGGTTACCCGGGAATCGAACCCAGGCCCTTGCGCTTGCAAGACAGGCGCCGGAACCACTGAGCTAACTCCCCGGCCCCAAATATTTAAATTTTTTAAAAAAATATTACAGTATAAAGCATTGCCACTAATCTCTCTCAAAATACTCTCTCTTGCTTCAAACACATTTATCCCATCAGTTTTTGAAGTTGTTCTTTCACTGTCATAAGTATTTTTCTTGAAGTTAAGCAACTGTTGCATTTTTCAGTCCTTCCTGGTACCCAAGCAAACTACTGCAGGACCTCTGTGCTCCATCCTGTGTGCACATCCAGTATGCACTGATGAACTGGGAGCATGACAGAACAGTGCCTTGATTTGCAGTGTTTGCTTATCTCTGGGCTATTAACCCGCCCACTGTGGCCCATTCGAGCTAAGCGCAGACTGAGCCCTAATGCCTGCAAGCCCAGGCCAGCTCTCTGGTCACCAGTGCCATACCACGCTCCCCCTCAGCCCTCAGACAACTCTGCCCAGAGCTTCTAGTCTGTGGCCTTTGTAGGAATTGTGTGAGCTTCACAGTAGGATCACAGCACCCAATAGTCACTGAATGAAGTCTCTTACGTCACTAGTGTTGGACCTGTAAGATGTTCAACTGCACCTTTTACTCTTCTGAGTGCTGAGGCTCACTTTCTGTTATTCACAAAAACATCCCTCGTGGTAGGGAAACATAGAATGTGGAATATCTCTCTTCCTTCACAGTTTTCTAGTTCCTTAGGATTCTGGGCATCATTTTTGTTCACTGCTGTTTTTTTCTTTTATGTTTGTGATACATAGTAATCACATTCCCTTGGGGAACTGGTATGTATTCATATCACATTTTGATCATTTTACTCACTTTCTCACTCCCACCTCCCCACCCCCTTTCTGCTGCCCCACCAAGTCTGCCTCCTGGCTCCCTAACCAGCACTCTTTCATTTTGCTCTTTAACATTTCCACTGGCTTGAAGCACTGGTGGGACATACATCAACTGTCTTGTCTTGTGGATTTGTCACCTGATGGGACTGTCCCACGCTACCGGACAAGACATTCATGTAAGTACACAAGTGGTTCGGAGCCACCTGACCACGAGACATATGAACTATAGCCCCACCATGAATGTGTTCAATTGTTTTTATTTTTCATCACATACACTGGAGAAACCATGTGATATTTAGTAGTACTCATTCACTAATGAGGACCAGGGATTTAGCTCAGTGGTTCCAGCGCCTGGCTTGCAAGCGCAAGGACCAGGGTTCGATCCTTGGTAACCATACACAATCCTGGGCGTGGTGACTCACACCCAACAGCAATCAGTACCACATACCACAGTGCGGGGTGTGGTGGCTCACGCCTGTAATCCCAGCACTCGGGAGGCAGAGGCAGGGGTATTGCTGTGATGTGAGTTTGAGGCTGAGCTCAGGGCCAGCCTGAACCACGAAGTGAGACCCTGTCTCAAAAAAACCTAAGAAAAACGATTTCCATAATTTAGCTTTTGCAAGTTATACTGTTATTAAAAATGGGCATGCATTGTCCTTGTGTTCTCTTGAAAATAGACAAAATCTCTTATCCCATGCATTTTCTGTCAGTGCTTGATACACTTTGATGTGTATATGGTTACCTGGCAATCTTACTATACTGTAGGCCTCAGTGAAGGAAATGGGAAGGGAACAAGATGCTGAGCATTTTTAATTGGTGTGTTTTGTTTTAAGACAGGGCCTTGCTTTGTAACTCGAGCTGGCCCTGAACTCACTGT
This sequence comes from Petromus typicus, assembly GCA_004026965.1. Classification (NCBI taxonomy): domain Eukaryota; kingdom Metazoa; phylum Chordata; class Mammalia; order Rodentia; family Petromuridae; genus Petromus; species Petromus typicus. The sequence goes on along the minus strand of PVIR01010461.1, from coordinate 22,487 downwards.
GTAGCCCAGGTTAGCCTCGAACTCACAGCCATCCTCCTGCCTCTGCCTCCCAAGTGCTGGGATTACAGGCATGAGCCACCACGCCTGGCACTGTGGTATGTGGTACTGGGATCAAACTAGGGACCTTGCGCTTGCCAGGCAGAAACCAGAACCACTGAGTTAAATCCTTGGCCTGAGCCTTTACATTTTTAGCAAGTTTGGAGACTGTGTGTGCTGCTGGTCCAAGAAGTATAGCTGAAGAAGCATGGGGCTAGATGCTGGCTGGACGCTGTGGTTACCCGTTTCCCTGTAGGTCCTGGTCTCTGCTGACGGGCAGTGCAGCAACCCTGGGGAATCCAGCGAGGCCGCCTGCGCTTCAGCTCTGCCTCAGCTTCTTCCATTCGTCGGCTCAGATGCTTGACTTACATCTCATCTCACTCCTCATGCAGTGTCATGGAAACACTTCTCCTGCCCACTGCTCCTCCGGCCGCAGGTCACACTAACTTCCCAAGCTAACACTCTGGCTCCAGGTCCTAATCCAGTTATAGCAGTGCCCTTCGCACATGCGCGTTTTTAATTCTATTTATATAATGCTGCTTTTCCAATGGTGCTCTCACGCACAAAATATCTATTTTGGTCCTCTCCTGATCTGCAAGCATAGCAGTCATGACCTCTCTCCCTGCTTCCTTCTGCTCCACGCCGGGTGTGGGTCTCTATGTAGATCACCTCGGAAAGATAACACCCACAATCCCAACCAGTGTCTCCTCTCCCCTCCTCTCCCCTCTTCCTTTCTTAGTCCTACCTGACCCTCCTTTCTCTGTACTGAAAACTTCTCCTTCCTCTACAATGCGTCATCAGGAAGTTTAGGTCCTGTAGACCAAAATCCAATTCTGGCTAGTGCTTCAAGAGCCCAGGAGGATCTGGGTCTATTTTAGAAAGGCTCTAAGTTCAAATCCCACTTTTACCTCTTTTTAGACGTAGGTTACTTTACTTCTCAAAAACTGTTTCTTGGTAAACAGGGGAGCGGGTCCCAAACTCAAACACTTGTTATAAGGGTTTGATAAAATAATGTGTAGAAAGTACCTATGGGATCCAGCGCAGAGTAGAAATCTGTGAGTTTAAGAAAGTTATTCAAATTATCGGACTCTTGGTTTCACTATGGCCAAAACAGAAATAACAGTCCCCATTCCATCCCTCACAAAGGGACAAGGGAGTGCATATGGAAGGTAGAATAAATTGACTCTAGTGACTATGGGCAAAAAGAACGGAATACCATCAGTCTCTCGTGAAGGGGTGATAGCAGAGCTTGTAGATATATATACAAAACAGTGACCGCTTCTCTTCTAGTTCTTTATTTAAGTTAGTCATTTAAAATTGGTTCTGTGGCAAGTTACCATGATATAAGATACAGCCCTTCTGTCTAGAAGCTTGTAGTTCTATAAACATGAGCAGTATAAACAGAAAAGAAAGCAACAAAGCACCTCACTTCAAGTAAGACTATGTGGAGAAAATTCAACCCTAAGTAGAAATTCTATAGCCTAAAAACCCAGTGGCCTCAATTTATGGTAAGAATGATTTTTTTTTTTGAGGTTTGAGTAGGAAAATTTTATTGAAAGAGAAATCTTCTGCCTAAGAGAGACAGCCAGAGGGAACCTGGAAATGTGGGTAACCCGTCCACCTCACTTTTCAGAGGGCTTTTATGGAACAAAGCCATGAGGTGAAGCGGGTTTAAGGTGGGGGCTTCCAATAAGATTCAAGGAGGTGGATAACTTAACAGTTAACCAATGTGTAAAGTAGGGGCTTCCAATAAGATTTAAAAGAAATGGGCAAACAAGTGGAATTACAACAAGTACAGTTGTTTAAGCAATCTTGATCAAATGGTGTCCAATGAGAAATTAAGTCAAATACCGACATCATACACCCCCCCCCCATCAGGAGGCTCCTCCAGGGCCAAATTCTTGGCCCTTTGCCCCAGGGAGTTTACAATTACTACATAAGAATGATTTTTTTAAAAAACTTCAGAGATGACTAAATTAGTCTTTGCCTTTATCTTTCTTCTTTTTTTCCATTTTTGTTCTGTTGGTTGATTAAAAGAAGAAACCAGTTTAGGGCCACTGAGAAGATGAAAAACTAGTATGCAGAAGTGTGTCAACTACTGTAGTTGGAAGAGAGAAAATTCTAAGAAACAAGTGCTTTAGAGAAAGGGTGAAAAGACAGAACTTTCAATCTTTCTCCATTCTGAATCCTAGACAGCCACGCAGAATCACTGGGAAAGAGCCCCAGTAAGAATAAGTTAAATCCAAATTTATTGCCATTAGTATTTTTTGTGTCTCCTGTGTAGACCCAGGCTTGCCCTTAATAACGGTCTGTGGCATGATGGGGAAGGCTAAAAGCTGCTCTTATCTATGCCAACTGTCCCTTTGGAAGGATTCATTTATCTATTTCATTTTATTATTTTTTGGCAGTACCAGGGATCACACTTGGATCCTTGTGCTTCCAAGGTAGGCGCAGTACCACTTGAGCTAAATCCCCAACCCGCCATTAGTATATTTATAAGTTCCAGGTGATTATAATATACACCCTAAGAGCAGAGGCACTGTCTAGTGACAGCACCAAGTCACCTAGTAAAGGAAAATAAAGACTCCATCCAATGGCCAAGTTCTCTCTCTTTCTCTCCTCTAGCCAAGATCGTCTTCTGATTTACTAAATGCACCACTCTCCCATACCTGACCCTTTACAAAGGCCCTCTGCAAAGAACATTCCTCTGTTTTTTCCTCCATATAAATTTAGCTCATTCCCTGGATTCAGCTCAATAAAATAGCAAATGAAATTTCTGCTGAGCTACCCTGTCGTACCTTGTGTGTGTTTCCAGAATCAATTTTAAGTTAATAATGTAATTTTTGTACATACGTAACAATGTAATTTTTATAATAATATGATGTTTAGTTACATTTTACTGAATGTTCAAATTGTGATTCCACTAAGATCCATTGGAGTGGGCTTCTCAGAGGGGTGAGAATTACATCCACATATTTTGCTACCCCATCCTCAGTATCTACTTCAGCATCCTGTGAGATGTATGTGCTTGATAAATATCTCATGAATGAGTGAGAATTGGGCCCAAGAGCCTGAAATGGAGTCTAGGGATCTGGAGGTAGTCTTTAGGTTAAAGGTAAACTCTTCATGACATAAAGCAACATACAGAGTCAGGATTTATTTATCTCCAGACGGTGCCAGGGTATCGCTCACTTAGAGGTTAAGGGACCACCCCAAAGATGTTGGTCTTTATCTTTAGAGAAACTGGAAGATTTCACCAGATCTATCCATGGAAAAGCAGCTTTAGAGAAATAGAGAGTGCTATGGCTGAAAGACATAAGCTGATTTGTTACCAGAGAAAGAGGCAGCTGCAGTGACAAGTAGAAAGAGAGTCCCTTGGAGTGTCAAAGCGGGAGCATGTTATGCAGGAGACACGGAGGAAAGGAGATCAGGTTGAGCTAACTCTGGGAGAAGGCAGAAGGAAGAACACTGATTGGGTTTGAGAGCAATGAGGAGCTGCAGTACCAGTTCAAGAGAAGCATGGAGAGGAGCCAAAGATGTGCATTTAGGAAGAGAAAATGTTCTGGGGGAAGAATAGTTGCAACAATCCATCCAATAATGTCTCGTGGCACAGGGCCAGTGGCACAGGTTATGACCTATGATATCATCTGCCCAGCAGTCACTGTAATCATAGAAGCAACTTAATTTCGAATCATTGGTGCCATTTAATTACTAGTCACAAAGTGTTTAGAGTCGCCAGGAATCAAGTTAAACCTCATTGCACTGTTCTATTTATGAAGTCTGAATTCTGGCCCTGATCCTGGGATACTTATGCCCTAGATCTCGTATTGATTTTTTTCCTCAGTTTTATACAAGGAAAGGGTTGTGTACTTATTCTTCTCAGTTCCTTCCATTCACACATTTACCTACTATGTGCTGCAAGTTAAAATCCTTCTTTTGGATCTTATGCTCAGAGTTCGGTCCCTCTTTCTGCAGCCAAACTTCCTTGGTGACAACTGTCAACCTGTTATTGCCTCCAGGAAAGAAGTCTTTCTCCCCCTGGAATAGCAACTGATGTCAACTGCCTCTTCCTCTTGTAACTACAGAGTCCTCAAGAAAGACAACAGTTACATAGCACTGGGTGGGACATTGCCTTATCACATAAAGAGGGCACAGAGCAACATCAACCCCAACAGTGGGCACCAGTGTCTCCATGGCCTGCAGCAGCATAATGATCTCCAAGAGCTCCTCTCACACTGGAAGCAGAAGACCCAGATTCCTCCCTATTGGCAACAGATACACTAGTAAGCTTGGCTGGGTGCCAAACAATGGACAAATTAAGTGCACAAAGGAGTACACACTGAGCTTGAAATAGGGAAAATTACTCCTTCAAAAGGTTGTGTATCTCTTCCCATGTGTTCTAGGCCCAAGACTTACTGTAATTGGACCAGCGGGGAGGCATAATATCCATGCACACAACTGCCTTTCCCAATTGCGCTTATCTCAGAGAAGCTTGAAAGCTGAATGTTGAAGGAAGTCTTTGGATCATTTCATCTGCTCCTCCATGTGTGTCCGTTTTCTCCTTTGTATATTTGTCTGTTGTCTCCCAAGTGTGTTTGGTTGGCCAACATCAAGGTAATTTGTTAGGTGACTCAACTCCTAAGCTGTATCCCAGTAGGTCCACTCGGTTCCCAGTTTTCCCATGTCAGGCCCAAACAACTTCTGATCCCAAGATGTGACACTTGAAACACTGAATATACAATGGTTGGATAATACGTGGCAACAGAACTCTGGTCCACAAGTTCTGCAGAAACCACCAGCAGGCAAAAACTCATCCTCTAGGAATCAGTCTAGAATGGTCAGAGATTAGTCAATAACCAACATGATTTTATTTTTTTTAATCCCTGCTTCCAACCCAGAATCATCTCAAAGAAGGCCAAATATGCACCTTTAGCTAATCACACTGGATGTGCTGCTTCTATTTAACCAACCACCAGCCACCCATGCTAACAGCCTTCCCTTAGAGCACACCCCAAGCCTTCCCTTTCTCCACTACAAAGATTCCCCACTCCTTTTTTCTACCTTTAAGTTTCTGCCAAATGTCAGAGATGATGGCTGACTCTTGATGTTGCAGCTCTGAATAATTGATCTCCTGCTTTTTTCTCCTTGGAGTGGTCTTTGTTTCTGTACACAAATGGATGATAAAGTATTCCAGATGAATTGAATTTGATCTCCCAGGTATCACAGACTTGGAATAAAACACAATGAAAATATATTGAAATTAGTTTAAAGGTAATAAACTTACCTTTAAAAACAGGTATGTAAGTTGTATGGAATTCATGGTCAGGTGGAAAGCCACCCAACAGAGAACATTTAGAGAGGGATAAAAGAAAACAGAGCCAAGAGGCATATTGCTTTTGCAGGATACACTACAACCTGAAAAGTTTAAAGAGTAATATTCTTGCCATATAGATTATAAAACTAGCAAAAGATGAATTTTAGTAAAAGGTGGCACTTTGATTATCCCCTAGGAATAAAATTCTTTCCAAAACAGAGAATCAGATATATTTCTGACTGGTTTAGTTAGTATTGCAAGAATAAAACAACCCAAAAAAGTTATGTGAAAGTGGGGAGCAATCCAAGCTATTAGCTACCTCCTTATTAGAAAGTTTTAAAAATAGGGGTAGGATTGAATGAATGGCAGGGAACAGGAGAATGCACACCTTTAACAACACTCAAGGAAAGCTGGCTGGACCTAGGCTGACTTTTTCTGTGACTGGTAACAGTACTTGGCTTACTGTTGAAATTTAAAGTTTTATATTTTCTTCTATTAAGCATTATAATAAAAGTGTCTCATGTTTATGTACAAAATAATGAAGTCTCAAGTTATTTAAGCATATGTTCTTATTTCTAGCATGCTAATTTTGGTCTATATTTTGGGTAGTTAAGGCTAAAAATTGAAATCAGAAAATCCACCACCTACATTCTACTACAGTTATATTTTTACTCAGTGTTTTCAAAAAACACTGACTATACATAATTCTAATAAACTTTTATTTTCTACTGTCCTACCATCTCTGTACTGAACTAACTTACAAAATTGACTTCACAAATTAAGTGCTCAGGGCCAGGGATTTAGCTCAGTGGTTCCGGCGTCTGTCTTGCAAGCACAGGGACCGGGTTCGATACCCGGTAACCACATACCATACTGGGTGTGGAGACACATGCCCAACAGCAATCAGTACCACATACCACAGTGCTGGGCGTGGTGACCCACGCCTGTAATCCCAGCACTCGGGAGGCAGAGGCAGGAGGATTACTGTGATATGAGTTTGAGGTTGAGCTCAGGGCAAGCCTGAACCACAAAGCGAGACCCTGTCTCAAAAAAAAAAAAAAAAAAAAAAAATTAAGTGCCCATAATTTCAGCAAGAGATCAGACCTTTCTCTAGAGGGAAAGAAATAAATCTTGAGATAAGAGGTACATCTTACAACTTCTCTCATCATTCACACATTCTATAACTTTCAGCTCTTTCTGAACTTCATTATAATGGTCAAACATTAAAAAAGATCTTAGAAAACACGTGTCAGATCATATCTGCACATTGTAAATTATTAACATTACAGGCTGAATGATTAATCAATATCTAAAGATCAATATCTGATTGATTTTTCCTTCAATGATTGACATTTTTTTCTTCTCACAGGTTCACTAACAACATTGTTCACTAATAATTGTGCAATAATTAAATATTTGAATGTCAACTATGTCCAAGACACTGTGCTATAAAACAATCTGAACAAAAGATGGGAGGATTTATTTTCCAAGTTTCCCACGTTTTAAAATGTGTTCCCTCGGGCCGGGGAGTTAGCTCAGTGGTTCCGGCGCCTGTCTTGCAAGCGCAAGGGCCCGGGTTCGATTCCCTGGTAACCACATAACAATACTGGGTGTGGAGACCCACACCCAGCAGCAACCAGTACCACATACCACAGTGCCGGGCGTGGTGGCTCACGCCTATAATCCCAGCACTCTGGAGGCGGAGGCAGGAGGATTGTGATGTGAGTTGGAGGCTGAGCTCAGGGCCAGCCTGAACCACAAAGCAAGACCCTGTCTCAAAAAACCTAAAAAAAAAAAAAAAAATGTGTTCCCTCATTCCTACCTTTTCTTTCTCTCATTGGTTCTAGGAATTGAACTCAGGAACTTAGGCATGTCAAGCACATGGTCTACCACCAGACTACATCTTCAGCCATCACTTTCACTTTCCAATGTTTTGCTTACACAAATTCAACCTTCGTGTCTTGCAATATCATAAGAGCTCTTTGTTTATGTTTATGTTCATGAGCACAATTGCTTTGACATTTTGGTCAAATCAATTCAACTGCATTTGAGATCTTTTACAAACTAAAACAAGTAAGTCTTAATTTAGTTTTTTGGGTTTGAAATAGTCTCTAAGAAATTTGCTCTGACAAACAGAATGTTGAATTTGTGAATGACTTCACTTGTTTCACAGGTGTAAACATCTGGATACTTGATAAAATGTATTCCAGAATGTTACTCCCCCGACCAAAGTGCCAGGTCTCTCTGTATGAACAAAACCGCTTCTATCATTAGGAGGGTTATCAACTGTGAAATACACTCTTGATTTAATAACAGATATTTGGAAGCTATTCTATACACTGTACTTATCATTACAAGTATTAAGATAAAAGATACATCTAAAAATTTGGGACATATAATTGTCTTACAAGATGTACATGATATATATTTTATAATGAACACCACTACATATGTTTCTATGTATCCCCTGAAATCTACATGGGAAAACCTCTATCACTGTAAATATATTGCTGTCTCATGTACTCATTAGCACATGCCACCTGCGGAAGTACACTTCTCACATAAGCGAGGCAACATTCACAGTTTGGGTACCATTTTCCCATTAAATATTTCAGTGTAAATGAGAATTTCAGTATGATGATGTCATGGGAAGTTTAAATTTGCAACAGTCAGGAAATTCCCAAAGTAGATGAAACTCTTCTGAACATTTCCTGCATGCAAGACAGGTGAGCTCTATTCCCAACTTTGACTTGCCTTGTGTGTAGAGACATTTGAATCACATCACAAATAAAACTGAATCTGTTTTATGCTGACTAGTTGAGCTTTAATTATTTAGGATCAATTACTCCCAATAAACAGCTTAGATAGAACATTTTGAGGAGAATTAAATGTGTTTCTTAACCTCTGGAAAAAAATAAAGGCCCAAGATAAAAGATAAACAAGAATAGAAGATGACATAGCCATCTGTCAGACTCCCATGGGGTATGTTGGTTTTCATGTTTGTGTTTTCTGCTTTCTTTCTCAACTTTTTCATACTGATTTACCAGGCAGTATGTTGCTAAGATAGCAATATTCAGGTATAGGATTTATAGAGACACAATTTATGATAATTAGCAGCTTTAGATATCCTTGGTATGTAATTTGCCATGTCCATTGCTAGATTTTGAACAACGGCTTAAAAGCACAGGTTTTAACTCAAGTAAAGAATCTAAAAAGTATTGAAGAAAGACTTTACATGTATGTATACATATGTTTTCAAGTGCCACGTGAAGATACTATAGACACAATATTTATAAGAAGGTAAAGATTTCTGGTTTGAACAGGAAGTATGGTGGGATAATTTTTAGATATCCCATAATAACGAGAAATGCTCAATCAAGTAAAGTATCATGCTTGCTTATTTGGTTGGATGTTGTTGAGAGAATCTCACTGTGTAGCCCGGGCTAGCCTCAAATTCTCTGTCCTCAGTCTCTCAAGTCCTGGAACTATACATGTTCATCAGCACGTCTGGCAAGTATGTACTTTTTTAAAAAGTCTATGGAAATCTCTGCAAGAAAAGAATAATTCACAAATACTCGAAATAAAGAGGGAGTGAAAATCCTGAGAAGTATGGCCATCTCTGATAAAGCAGCTGTTCTAGAAAATAGCTATTGCAGTTGCCTAAGGGCTTAAGTAATTTTTCCTTTTATGCTGATTTAAAATTTTATAAATTTTAAGTTAGAATTACAGGCCTGATATGCCCAGATTTTTAGTGTACAACTTGGTAAGTTTTGAGAAATCTATACACTCTGAAAGCAATACTCCCAGTTATTTAAATGTAACGGTGCATACGTATTCTTTTGTGTATAGACTTTTTCACTCAACATAATGTTTTGGGAATTTAAACACATGCATTTACGTAATTCATTCTTACTTACAACTAATATTCCATTGTGTAAACAGAATATTTGTCTGACAGTTTTATTTAGAAATTGGATACTATGAATATAAAGTGTTATATATGATCTTGCCAGGTCATTTTGTTTGATTTCTCATGGTTAAATACCTTAATGTAGAATACCTTAATGAGACCCTGTCTCAAAAAACCTAAAAAAAAAAAATTGAGAATTTGTACCTGTACATGATGTATCTTAATTTTCATTTTTCCCATTCCCTTGTACTCCCTACAATTCCTCACCCCTTTCTTTATACAAGCTTTATTTCCATTTTTTCTTTTTTAACATCGAATTTTACCTTTTTTGTTTTCCATGGTATTAGGGGCTAAACCCATGATCTTCTCACTGAGATACATCTCCAGTCCTTCTTTTAATTTTTTTTTTTTTTTTTTTTTTTTTTACTTTGAGACAGGGTCTCACTCAGTCCCTAAGTTTCCCAGAGCTTGTGATCTTCCTGCCTCAGCCTCTCAGAGTGCTAGCATTATAGGCATGCGCTGCCACTCCTGGCTTAATATGTATTTTTTCCAATAAGTCTTTTTCTGTGTTAGAAGATTCTTTTTCTTGCAAGACACTCCTGCTTTCTGGACTCAGCAAAGCACAAAATTTTTACTTAATCAGTTTACTTAACAAACTGTTTGGACTAATCCCCAAGCAAAATGAAGTAGAGTGAAGCTCTGAGAAGGACCAAACTGTTTTCTCTCAGCCTTTCGGAAGATGATAGTGATTCCAGCAGTCTGGAAGTGGCATGTGTTTGGCTTTCCTGTTATGGTAACGAGTGAAAGGATAAAACATTTAAATCCCTGGGAGAAGCTAAGATGTCAGGGTATAGAGTCCTTATCTTTAAGAGGTGAGCTGCCTGTCACTGCATTCAGGGGAGTGCTCACAGTTCACTAGGTGCTTGGTTTGAATGTCTCCCCCAAATTCGTGGCAATCTGTGAAGCAGTAAGTGGTGGGGTCAGATGGGATGCAATGGCCTGACAGGCTGACGGGCCGAAGGATTCATAGTTCATCTCAACAATGGGTTGATGAGAAAAGCCAGTTTGTTTCTGCCTTGTTTTCCAGATGAGGCCCTTCTCCACTTTCAAAGCCTACCAAACAGTAAGGAAACCCTCACCAGGAGCAGCTATTCAGCCTTGGACTACCCAGCCACTACACTGTAAGACAGACATTTATTTTCATTGTAAACTATCCATTCCATGGTTTTCACTTACAGGAACAGAACGTGAACCAAGACCCAAGTGAGTCACTACTGCTGAGCGATGCATGAAGCTGCAGCACAGCCACGTCCTGCAGGTGCGCCCAGCAAGTCAGGTGTGGGTGATACACTGCCTTGTTGAGTCTTGCAGAGGGGCCATGATGCTTCCCCGGCCCCAAACAAATGCAGAAGGAAACACCCCAGCGTGCTCAGACAGCACCCCAAGACAGCAACCCTAGCTCAAGAGTTTTCTCCTCACCCCTCTCCCCATGCAAAGATCTCTGTCTATACCAGCACCACTTCCCCCACCATCCACGGTCAGATTTTAGACACTGTAGTTAGTCTGTTGTGGCTAATTCTTTGAAGCTCGGAGCGTGATTTCATCACAGTGGCCAAGAATGTAAAGGTCTGAGGAAGTCAAGGCTGCTGGGATTCAGATTTCGTATTACCAGATACCGCCTCTATGGAAGCAAAGGAAAGAAGAAGAAAACCAGTGGACTCAGGTGACAGTAGGAAGGGGGAGAGGTGGGAGGAGGAGAACAACATCGGTCCAGTAGGAAGGGAGGGGTCTGGGCTCCAGGGAGGGAGAAGGCAGGCCGGTGAGGGTAGGGGCAGAGGACCACAGCCCAATGCTGTGACCCTGGCAGGCTGTGGTGTGTGTTGGAGGGAACAGAAAGGGACCCATGAAGTACACAGGCCATGAAGCCGAAGTGGGAGAGGTCTTCCCACAGCCAGAACCCAGCGAGTCCCGCCTCGCCAGGAGCCACTGTGCAGATGCCCCTGAGTCTCCCTCTTGGCCAGCGCCAGGCACAGCTGAGTGGTGAGTCAGCCCAGCCATCATTTATCCTCCTGCGAAGCCAAAGCTTGAGTCATTCTGAAAAAATAAAACGTACAAATAGATCAAGGAGAAAGGTTTTTTCCTTCAGAGTGGGTTTTTCCTTACATGAGTGCACCGGCACCCATCCTGGATTTTACTATGAAAGCAGCTGCGTGTTAATTGGACCTCAGGCTGGGGATGAATACTACTTTAGTAAATTTTGTTCCCTAGCAATGCTGTCGCCAATAGTGTTGACAAAGGACAGATGCAGCTTGCCCAGAGATGACGTGTGGAGATGTCAGGGCACCAACCACTCACAAAAAATACACTTCCAAAGCCAAGTGAAGACTTTTGCTCATCCGAAAGGCCAGAGTGAACCAGCTCCCTCCATGTGCGTCTCGGTACAGATAAGCTTGGCTTATTGGCACCATTGTCTCAGCAGGGCCCTCTCTCTGCAGCCCAAAGCCTCCATCTGTGACCTAGTGTCCCAGAAATGCACATACCAGAACCCACTTCCTCCTTCCCAACACCCCAAAGCCATCCTTTTGAGGATGGACTGGTCACAGCATAGGCCCCATACACCAAAGATTCTGGTTTGAACCCTGGCTTCACCACTTACTGGTGGTGTAAACCTTGGCTATGTTTCTCAGTACCTTTAAATTTCTATTTTATCATTTGTACAACCGGAAAAACCATACTACCATGGGTACTTTATGAGTATCAGATATAATCAACCATGTAGGACATGTATCACAGTATCCGATATATAAATGTTCAATAAATATTAGCACCAATCACCTCCAAGAGCAGCACCAATACCTGCATCGTAGCCCTCAGCCCTCATACTAGTCTGTTCTGTAGTTTCTTCCCTTGGGTTGCTGTTCTCTGGCCTTGGTCTGCTCAGCCACTGTGGACAAAAGCAGAGGATATGGATATCATCCGGACTGATGTGAAACATTCTAATTAACATTATCCAATGTAGAACATCTCAAGCTACACATAGCTGGTAAAAGGACAGCGCCTGTGTATTATATAACTGATACTATTTGATGGAAGTCATCCATGGCAAGGGAAGCCTGCAACTGCTTTAGCTAAATAAATGACTCCTGTAATTTTTATGGTTAGCAAAGGTTTTATACCAGGTGGTTTCTAACCTGCTTGGAACTGGAAAGCTGCTCTGAAATCCAGCCACGCATGGAGACAAGAGCACCTGCAAGCAACCAATTGTAGTAGCATAGTTGATGCTTCCATTCAGGTGGCAATAGTAATAAGCAACTAATACTTATGGAGTTCTCATTATTATAGTAGTCAATTCCCATGCCTTAAATTATTTGACCTTTCAAAGAAGTTATAGTTTGGATCTAAAGGATCTCGTGAAGGCTCGGGTTTTAAAGACTTGTTTGTCAGCCTGAGCTGCTAGAGGGAGGTTGCAGAACCTCTAAAGGACAGGCTCTAGTGTAACAAAGTGAGGTCAGCATAGGGGGTGAGGATCCTGGGTCCCAGCCCCTGCCTGTCTGCTTCCCAGTTGCGTGGTAAGTGGCCTCTGTGATGGACTGTGTCACCACAGTTCCAATGAGGTGGAGCTTAGTGACCCTGGTGTGAGACCTCTAACATAAGTCAAAATTAACCTTTCCTCCTGTAAAGTTGATTACCTCACGAATTTTGTCCCAGGGATGGAAAGCTGGGTAACACAGTATTATTACTATGGCCAGGCAGAAGAAAGAACCAATCTAGGGGCTACAGAGAGTACAGTGAGCAGCGACTGGTTTCATTAAGGCAAGGAGGAGAGAGAAACATCACAGAGAACAAGAAGCTGGCTTTGTAGCATCAGGACTTTTCGAGGCCAGTGACATAGAGCTTTGAGCAGAAGAACTCTCGTGAGAAACCTGTGGAAAATCACTGTACGGCAAGTGCTGGCGATGGGTGCACAGGCCCAGATGGGGCAGCACAGAGCCTGGATTTGGGACTGCCATTGAGCGGCGCTGTCCCTGAGGGGTTGAGTCAAGTTCCCGCATGAGCATGGCCTCCTTCATTCACAGGCCCACATGTAGGATGCTGCCTCACCCTAACTTGGGACTACATTTCCAATCTGTTCTTGCTCTCTTTTGTGCTTGATCCTTCATGCCTGAGGTTTATTACAATCCTGTAGGATCGTCTCATCACCACTGATTCCTCCGACTAACTTTCTGAAGCTCAGGACAATCAGCTGGTCCAAGCTCACCTGAGGGGGAGTCCATTTTCCACTACTGTCTGAGTTTTGTAGACCCCAAAATAAACACGGGGTCTTCCCTCCAGAGTAGAAGTTTGGTTCTAGGGGCCAAACCCAAAGCCATGCACATGCAAAGCTCTATCCTCAGCCCATAACTGAAGCTTTAAAGAAAAATGAAGTCTTCATTCGATATTCCAGGGAAAATATGACTTTCCTAAAAGACTAAGAAGCATAGACATTCTGTGCTGTCTACTACTCCACATAGCTACTAGCTACATGTGTCTGTTTAAATGATCTAAAATTAATTTAAAAATCAGGCCTCTCAGTTTTACTAGCCAGATTTCGACTTCATGAGGGGATTCTGGGCAGCTCAGCCAGAGGAACATTTGCATCTCTGTGGAAAGCTCTGTTGGATTCCGGGGTTGGCAGAAATAAGGGAGAGCCACTGGCATCTAAAGAGGGGAATGGGTGGTCAGATGCATGACGGGAAAGGCTGACTGTGGTCACAAAGTGGAGGACAGATTTGGAAGAAGGATGCAGCAGGAGTCTGGGGAGAAGCTGTGAGGAGCCAAGCTGTGTGATAGTGAGGGAATAGAGAGAAGTGACAGCTTTGATAAATGTTTGAGAACTGAGGAAAGAGTGAGCCAGAGAATAGAGGCAGAGAAAGGGGTCAAACCAACCCTGCCCTGACACATTTGAAAGGTGGGAAATGCCCTAACCCGCTCCTCTCTGGCCTCCTCTCTTTCTGCCCCCCTCTCTTCACTTGAACAGTCCCCTGGTCCAGGTCCTGGCTCAGGATCCTACGCTGTGCCTCAGACGCTCTTCCTATTGACATCCATGTGTCTGCTTCCTTCCCTCCCCAGAGTCCCTGCTCCCCTAGACCTTCCCTCCCCTGAATAAGTGTCCGGGAGAGTGGGCCACCGCAGGCAGAAGCAGATGTGAGGCTGGAGTTACTCTGTGTGTGCGGAGTTCTGGGGGTCTGAGTCCCTGGAGATCACAGCACCAAAGAAGGGCCAGCGGTCCTGAGCAGGGGGCTGCAGGCACGAGTTCTTCTTCACCGTAGCTGTTCTCTTCCTCCAGAGCCCTCTATTTCTCTGTATCTTCTCTCAAGAAATAACCTGATAAACTCATTAACCTTCACTCCTAAAACACAACATCTGTAGTGTGTGAGCCAGCACAAACCCTTTTCATTTAAAAGTGAGAAAGGATGATGTTCCGTAATACTGGTGGATTTTCTGTCTCAACTTTAAAAAGCCTGTTGAGAAGATGTTTCCCTAATTCTCCCCCCTCACCAGTACCTGCCAGGTGGCTCTCTCATCTCATGAGCTGGCTGAAGTGACCTGCAAGGCACTCAGCAAAGAATGGACAGAAAAATTCTTTGCAACCAACTCTCCATGACTCAGAAAATGTAAGCAGATCAGATGTCTCATCCCCGCACCCTCCAAGTATCTTAGTAATCACAATGCTACTGTATAATGTGAAATTTTCCAAATCAGACTAAACTGGAATCTATAAATATACATGATTAAGACTTCAAATATAGCACTGCTTTCTTTTCATGGGGGCTATTTCTGTGAGGTGATTGCCTGGCTGATACGCAATTTCAGAACACAAATGGCTTTTCTCCATAACTAATGGGAAACTTGGCAGGATCCTGCACATCCAGCCCCTCTGTGCAGCGGCCTGCTCAACTGTGGTGAGCACTCTTTGGGATTACATAAGCAAAGCTGACAAGAGGCAGCGGCGCAACTGCACATCCTGCCAGCACCAAGCAGAGTTTGTTTAGTTTTGCTCCTGGTACCAGAAGACTACCGACTCCTCTTGTAATAAATAAAAGAATCATGAGCAGGCAGTCTCATTATATCCTAAATTAAATTCACAACACTACAGATCAGGAATAAATTCCATGAAGACTTCTCTGTTCCTGGATTCATAAGTATCTAAGAAAAAGTTTAAACAAGAAGAATGTAAATAAATTCATAATCATGGTGACTGAACCAAAAAGGAAACACCCAAGGCTGTTATGAGCAAAATATTGACAAAGTGTTTATCGTCTTCACTTAATTGGAGGAGACTGGATTTAGGCTGACAATCCGTTCTTAGCTCTGTGAAGCTACTTTTCTAACACCACGACAGACAGCAGAGTCCAACTTCCATCAGGCCTCAGGCTGGTTTTGGAAATACTATCAGATAGTTATATTTTAAAGTTTAGACCAGAATGGTAGACTTTGGAATCAGTATTTCAATGTCAGTTTCTCTCCCGAGTTCTTCCTACCAGTTTTAGAGAAGTCTTTTCATCTGTACAATGGGTACTTTGAAGTATTACTCAGATCTCTCAGTAACTGAAAAGGCAAAGGGAGATAAAGCATGAACACCTGTGGCTTCTGATACATAGTAAACACCAAACACAACAAAGACATACTTGTTATTTTACCCAAAGTTCTGTCTGCAATGTCTGTCTTTGACTTCTGAGCCTCCTGCTTCTGGTTCTATAGCTGCTCTTTCTGGAAATTTTTGGCTAGTTTTTTCCGCCAATCACTTTTAAGGACAGAGTGAAGCCAAGCACACAGTCATTCAGCTGGTGTTAGAATCTAAGGAAATGGCAAGACTCCAAACCTTGTGTGGAAAAACTGATTATGGAGTAGTTCTGCATTTAACAGAGGAGAAAGGATGAGGAAATAGAACAAGGAACTAAAACGAGAAACACAGGCCAGAAGTTGTGTTAGTGTGAAGATGTGGTAGGTCAAGTTGAAAGACTGCCCTCTGACTTGAGCTCTTTCAAGACCTTGTACATAATTTTACATTTGCAAATGTAATTTTTTTTTTTTTTTGAGACAAGGTCTCACTTTTGTAGTTCAGGCTAGCCCTGAGCTCAGCCTTGAACTCACAACAGTCCTGCTGCCTGTGCTTCTCTGGTGCTGGGATTACAGGCGTGAGCCACCACACCCTGCACGGTGG
The DNA here is from genome assembly GCA_004026965.1 of Petromus typicus. Lineage (NCBI taxonomy): Eukaryota > Metazoa > Chordata > Mammalia > Rodentia > Petromuridae > Petromus > Petromus typicus. The sequence goes on along the minus strand of PVIR01010461.1, from coordinate 6,023 downwards.
TATGTGGTACTGATTGCGGCTGGGCGTGAGTTTCCATGCCCAGTGTTGTATGTGATTACCAGGGATTGAAACTGGGTCCTTGCACTTGAAAGTCAGGCATTGGAACCACTGAGCTAAATCCCCAGCCCATGCAAATGTAATTTTTAAATGTAAGCCTTAAAGTCATTTGTTCGTTAGACCCAGCAGAATCCAGAACTGTAGCTGAGCTCTGAGCCCCACTTGCAGCTGGGCTGACTTGCAGCTTCAGATCACAAAGCAGCAGCCATGGGAGTTTGTTTTTCACCACCTTAGTGATTTCAGCACTGGTCAGAGATCAGAGTCAAGATTACAACTGCAATCATGATGTGTACATGTAATGTACCAATAAAGATTTCAATTTAAAAAAAATTACAACTGAAGTGAGCCTAGGGCTTCCTGTGGGAAGACTTGAGCCAAGTGAGGCTGGATCTGACCAAGATGGTGATGAAGGTAGGACTCTGTAGAAACAGTTCATAAAAAGCAACGAGACATGAAAAATGGGCACAAAAATAAAACAAAATCAGTACATCAGAGCTTTTCAAACATGTTCCAGTCTAGCCAGGATGGAATAGCTTAACCCACACTCTTACCAAGATAAACTTTTAAAGATGATAAAATTAAAGAAAAAAAATCTAGAAAACACTAGAAACCTGCCAGAACTAGAGAGAAGGAAAGTTTCTTGGGGTTTATTCAGCCCTTTGCACAACTCTGTACCTCTAAGAGCTGTTGGCAAATCTTGGTGTAGGATGAATAGCTGAGATACCAATAGCTTATGGTAATGTGATGGAGGCTGGGTAGATAAAGTGTAAATTTGAAGCAGCAAGCAATTAGAACTTGTAGAATCAAAACACCAAAGAGATAAGAGATGCAAAAATATTAACATTAACATCAACATAAACATAGTTTTCTTCAAGTTACCTACTGGTTAAATTGTATGAGAAAAAAAGACTGAGGAGCTGAAGAATGGGTGAAAAAGTAAAGCAAATATTTTGGCAGTTTTATCTTTTAAGAAATGACAGTTCAGAACTTGCCAAAGTAGAATAGTCCTCAGAAATATGGTGGGCCTTCTGCTGTGACCTCTAGAGGGCGACATGTTAGGAATCAGTGTAAGCAAAACTGATTCTGAAGCTGCCCCTCTCACAGTGGGTCCTGCTCCACTGAGATGACTGGACTCTGGCTACATTCAAAGGAAAAGGTCAGCCTTCTTGAGAAGGAGAAAATATTGTGCAGACCTTTGCAGTGTTCCAGATACAATAACCAGCATTCATTAAAGAATTGCTAGAAACAGGGTTGAGAAAGAAGGAAGGAAGGAAAGAAAGAAAGAAAGAAAGAAAGAAAGCTAAAACAAAAACAGTGACAGGTGATCCAGTATCAGCTACATTAAAATAATGAAGACATTCAAGAAAACAGATGAGAAGCTGGCGATTTTAACAAAGAATCAGAATTTACTGAGAATAAAATGGAAATTATAGAGCTGAAAAGTACTATGACTAAAGTAATTAACAGTAACTATATCAGAAAGATACAGTTTCTGTTACAGAAAAGGGATTGTTGCACTGGGAGGATGATTTGTAGAAATATCCAGACTGTACCAAGACACATCTGTACAAACTGATAAATATGAAATATAAATTATATACAATTAAAATGATCTGCTCTAATTAAAAGACAAGCACTGTTTGTCTAGTTAGATATGCTGTTTACAAAAGAAAAATCTTAAATGTAAGAATAGAGACTGACCGGGCCGGGGAGTTAGTTCAGTGGTTCCGGCACCTGTCTTGCAAGCCCAAGGACCCGGGTTTGATTCCCCGGTAACCACACAACAATACTGGGTGTGGAGAACCACACCCAGCAGCAACCAGTACCACATACCACAGTGCCGGGCGTGGTGGCTCACGCCTGTAATCCCAGCACTCGGGAGGCAGAGGCAGGAGGATTGTGATGTGAGTTTGAGCTGAGCTGAGGGCCAGCCTGAACCACAAAGCGAGACCCTGTCTAAAAAAAAAAAAAAAAAAAAAACCTAAAAAAAAAAAGAACAGAGACTGACCAAGCAATAGGGCATGAAAAGCAATGCCATAAAAAAGTCTAACCAAAAGAAAGCAAGCATAGTTATATAGCTACAGACAAGGTAGACTTTGAGGCAGGAAACACTGCTACAGTGGATATTTTCTAGTGATTAAAAAGCTCATCCCCCAAATGTAGTAACACACTCTCAAAATACAGCATCAAGAAAAAATATGACAGTTACAAAGAAACAGGCAGCTCGCAGCCCGAGAGTTCTGCTCCAATTCCATAGGTTTGCATGGGCCTGCCCTTACTCCCACCAGTTCTCAAGAGGACTGTGATTGCTACAAAAAACCAAGGGATGAACCAATGGATTCCTCCAGGACAAAGAGTGTCACAGTCTTTTCAAATGCATATAGAACATGTATCATAAAGATCATGCAGAGTATGTTCTCCAACTATAGGTGTAATGAAGCTAGAAATTAGTAACAAAATTCCCACATGCTAAAAAAATGAGTAGTGCACTTCTTAAGAAAATGAAGCAAGGGCCGGGAATTTGGCTCAGTGGCTCCTGTCTTGCAAACACAAGGGCCCGGGTTAGATCCCCAGAAACCACATACAATACTGGGCATGGAGACTCACGCCCAGCAGCAACCAGTACCACATACCACAGTGCCGGGCATGGTGGCTCACGCCTGTAATCCCAGCACTTGGGAGGCAGAGGCAGGAGGATTGCTGTGATATGAGTTTGAGGCTGAGCTCACGGCCAGCCTGAACCACAAAGCGAGACCCTGTAAAAAAAAGAAAAGAAAATGAAGCAAAATTCACATAACCTAGGATTTGCCACTTAAAAGAAAGAAATCATATCAAATTAACCATTTAAAAGTACACAATTTTTTTTTGAGACAGAGTCTCACTTTGTGGTCAAAGCTGGCCCTGAACTCAGCCTCCAACTCAAATCACAGCAATCTTTCTGCCTCTGCCTCCCAAGTGCTAGGATACAGGCGTGAGCCACCACGCCCGGCATTATGGTATGTGGTACTGATTGCTGCTGGGCGTGAGTCTCCACGCCCAGTATGGTATGTGGTTACCAGGGATCGAACCTGGGCCCTTGCGCTTGTAAGATGGGCGCCGGAACTGAGCTAAATCCCCGGCCCAAAAGTACACAATTTTGTGGCAGGCTTACATCAGGATTGGCTGTGTAACCACCGCTATCATAAAGCTTCAAAACATTTTCAATGAAAATGAGAACAAAATCACAGTGGAAATTATGAAACCCTTTAAACTGGATGTCAAGAAAAATGTGATGTGGAATGATATGTAATTGCGCTATGAAAATATTACGTATTACTTTTGCCAAAATAAACTTGAAGATTCAGCAGAAAAGGACAGATTACCGAAAAATACTTACTAAAACCAAGACATAAAACAGAATAATTCTAAGTGACTAACTAAATTCAATTTGAAATTTAAAATCTTCCCATAAATCTCCAGTCTTAGATATTTTTATCAATGAGTTGTTATAAGGGCTTAAAAAAGGTAATTACAATTTTACAAAACTATTTCCAAAGAATAGAGAAGGAGAGAACGCATCTTGATTCAATCTAGGTCAGAATAATTTTGATATTCATTCTGACAAGAATAAATAGTAATAATTACTTAATAATTATTTGTTATTATAAATAATAGCATATTATTAAATAATTATAATTAATAATTATAGGCATCATAAACATTAAGAATCCTATCAATAAAGTTAAAATTATTTGAAAAAACCATAGGAAGATAAATTGTTTTAATATTTGAAAAACTAATGTGAGACTTCTGCTGTTCCTGAACTAGTAGTCTATCATCCCACAAAAATCAATCACCCAACTAAACAATAAAGCTTCTATGAAGCAACTATTTTCAGACACTGAATAAGGAACACGTTTGTGACCCTGGAGAGAATGAAATAAGCCAACTGAACCACGTTTCTCCTGGTTTTTGCCAGTAGCAGCATAGTGAAAAAGAACCCAAGTAGAAGCTCTCAAATTCAGAGGCAGAAGTTCAGAGGCTGAGCTGGACAGAATTTGTGACAGCAGAGGAACTGAAAGGAAGGCTTAGGCATAGAAAGTGTCCTGGGACGGTGAAATGGATGCTCTCAAGGGCTGGCTGAATGTGACTTGGATATGCACAGAGAGAAATCCCATGAGATCAAGCAGGGAATAATTGCGAGCGATAAGCCACATAATTCTCAGAGAGCGCACAAGAACAGGAAATGCACACCTCTCAATGGGCTCCAGTACAGATACTCCACCGAAAAGCCGGGGTGTGCAGCAAGAATCACAGAAAGGTCACAGTCCAGTGAGAGTTAAGGTGGCCCTGCGGTAATGGCACACTGTCCCTATATAGTAAAGCTTGAAAATACTATTAAAAATACATGCAGTCGAAAATGACTGCCTGCCAAGCCAAACTTCAACACTCGTCGAAGAAGAAAACAAAATCTAAACATTCAACAACAGCATTTGCAATGTTCAGCATCAAATAAAATTTACTGCACATGTAAAGAGTGGCAATTTATAACTCTAAAAAAAATCAATTAAAAATAGATTCATGTTATTTACTATATTAAAATAAAGGACAGTAGCATATAATTATCATAATGAGTATTGAAATATCTATCATTTGTTAGAATTCAACATTTATTTATGATTGAAATCACAAACACTTAACAAATTAGGAATAGAAAAAACTCTTAAAGCGTATTAGAAGATATGCACAAAAATCTATAGCAAATATTATATTCAATGATAAAATATTAAAAGTTTTGCCTGGGTTATTGGGAAGAAATAAAGATAGTTGTGGGCCTGGGATATAGCTTAGTTGTTCCGGCTCCTGTCTTGCAAGGGCAAGGACCGGTTCATCCCTGGTAACTACATAACAATACTGGGCGTGGAGACTCACCAGCAGCAACCAGCACCACATACCACAGTGCCGGGTGAGGTGGCTCACGCCTGTAATCCCAGCACTCCAGAGGCAGGTGGATTGCTGTGATATGAGTTTGAGGCTGAGCTCAGGGCCAGCCTGAACTACAAAGTGAGACCTTGTCTCAAAAAACCTAAAAAAAAAAAAAAAAAAAAAGATAGCTGTTCTGACCACCTCTGTTCAACAATGAACTGAGGTCCTTCAAACAGATCAATAAAATGGAAAAAGCAAATAAAGCAGATGGGTTAAAAAATAAAGATTGGAGGGCAGGGGAGTTAGTTCAGTGGTTCCCGCACCTGTCTTTCAAGGGCAAGAGCCCAGGTTTGATCCCCGGCAACCACACACCATACTGGGCATGGAGATTCACTCCCAGCAGCAACCAGTACCACATACCACAGTGCCGGGCGTGGTGGCTCACGCCTGTAATCCCAGCACTCGGGAGGCAGAGGCAGGAGGATTGCTGTGATGTGAGTTTGAGGCTGAGCTCAGGGCCAGCCTGAACCACAAAGCAAGACCCTGTCTCAAAAAACAAAACAAAACAAAACAAAAAGAAAGATTGGAGAAAAATAAAAAGTTTATTATTTCCAGATGATATAACTGTGTATTTAGAGAATCTGAAAGAATCTACAAGATGTAAAATATATGAGGATTCAAGAAAATAGCTACTTATCAAATCAACTGAAAAATACACTCTGTCTTGCTATGTGCTAATAACAATTACAAATGTAAGAAAATCAACAATTAAAACAAATAAAAAACTTAGACATAAATTTAATAAAAGCATATCAAGACCTTTATATAGAAAACTACAAATAGTGAGGTTATTGAAGGCTTAACTAAATGGAACAGATACTATATACTTAGTAAAATTACCAGTTGATCTACAGATTCAATATAATATCTCTGTCTCTCTTTCTCTCTCTCTGCTCTTTGTGTGTGTGTATAACTCACATGATGAAGTTTCTTTTTTTTTAAATCTTTATTGGTACATTAAATATACACATCATAATTGCACTCCATAACGGGGATTTGTA
>PVIR01010460.1:0-49808 GCA_004026965.1 Petromus typicus | reverse complement strand
GGAAATGACTTGCCATCTTTGGTGAAATTGAAGATTTGTATTCTTTCCTACCTCACTGTTCCTCATCTAGGCTAAATAGTACAGAGATCTCCCCCCATCCCCTCAGTACTGGGGATGGAACCCAGAGCCTTTGTACTAAGTTACATCACCAGCCCTTTTTTTCTTTTATTCTGAGACGGGAGCTCACTAAGTGGCTAAACTGCTCAGCCCAGCTCCCATTTGGGATCCTTCTGCCTCCACCCCTTGGAGCCCTGCTTCAGATGTCAGGTGTGGATCACTGTACCTGGCTGAAAATCTTAGTCTTGGAAACATGTACAAAATAGTTCATGTCTCATTGGCTTTTTTCCCCCATCTTGTCTTTTTCTTTATTTTTTATTTTTGGTGGTACGGGTATTTTATGGTGACCCAGAAACTTCTGAACTACATCTCCAGCCCTTTGCCATTTTTTTTTCCAAATTTTGAGAGAGTCCTATTAAATTGCTTAGGTTCATGCATGTAATCTTCCTGCTTCAGCCTCCCCAGTAGAGGAGATCATGGGTGTGCCCCTTCACCTCTGGCTGGCTCTGATTTTGTTTGTTTGTTTTCTGAGACAGGGTCTCACTATGTACTGTTGGCTTTGAAGTCATTATGTAGCCTTGGACTCACACTGATCATCCTGCCTCAGCCTCCTGCATGCTGGGATTAGAGGTGTGCACTACCATTTCCAGCCAGACTCCTGGTTTTTAATAGCAAAAAACTGGAAACAACCAAGTAACCATTTGTAGAATGTGTAAGGAAATAGTGGCATGTTTACGTGAAAGGAAGGAATGAACTGGAGTGGCATGCCTCAGTGTGTCTAAGACTCACAAATAAATTCACAGAATGCAAACATAATGATGTTTGTATAAAATACAAAACCATGTAAAAGTAAATGACATATTGTCAGGGGTGCAAAAATGCAGTAACTTCATACAGAAAAGATGGGCATGATTAAGTTCAAAATTCAGAGTATGGGGCCCAGGATTTAGCTCAGTGGTTCCAGTACCTGCCTTGCAAGCGCAAGGGCCTGGGTTCAATCCCTGGTAACCACATACAATACTGGGTGTGAAGACTCACACCCACCAGCAAACAGAACCACATACCACAGAGCCAGGCATGGTGGCTCACGCCTTTTATCCCAGCATTTGGGAGGCAGAGGCAGGAGGACTGCTGTGATGTGAGTTTGGGGCTGAGCTCAGGGCCAGCCGGAACTACAAAGCGAGACCCGGTCTCAAAAAAAAAAAAAAAAAAAAAAAATCAGAATAGGATTATTTCTGGTGGGGAAAGCAAGGGGGACTTGAATGCAGAGGATAAAGAATCATCTTTTTTTCAGTACTGGGTATTGAACCCAGGACCTTTGCACTAAACTACATCACCAGCCTTTTTGTTTTGGTTTTTATTTTTTTTGAGGTGGTTTCACTGTGTAAGTCAGGCTGGTTTTGAACTCACCAAATAACCAAGGTTGGCCCAGAGCTCTCTGCAATCCTCCTGCCTCAGCCTCTCCAATGCTGGGATTGCAGGTAAGCAGCACCATATCAAACATAATTCATAATTAAAAGGGGTTTTTTTTGTTTGTTTGTTTTTGTTTTTAGTAAAGAATGATGTGATGGAGAGAGTGAGAAGAGAAGCATAAAAGTACATATTGGGAAAAACAAATTCAGGTCAACAACCAACTTACTGAGTACAGACACAGGAAACCTGGCTTTCCTATAAAGAACACAGTCTTCTGGAAGAAAACTGCTGATACTTCAGTCCAAAGGTGAAGCCAGCAGCGGGGAAAGCTCCGGCTTAGCCAGGCCTTGGACGTGGCCCTGGGTTGTCAAGGCTCACTGCAGTTCTGAACCCGCCAAAGGGGCTGCACCCCGAGCTCATTGTCTGTCTCTCCTCCCAGGTGCTCCTCCCTCCTCTTTCCTATACATTCAGAATGATGCGTAGTTTGCAGTTTTATCAATTTTCGGCACTAGGGCTCAAGCCCAGGGCCTCATGCATGCTAAGCATGCACTCTATCCCTGCGCTTCCCCGCAGCTCTGGGCTTGCATCTTCAGTGGCAGTCATGCATGGAATAAAATACAGAGCATTGCTCAGTGTGCCTCCACCTGGCTTTCTGAAGCAAGTCCAGTCTCTGGGGAAGAGAACAGCAGTAGTGTGGGTGGGAAGGATTTTCTCCCAAGGCCTGTTCTGGGGGCTCCCAGGCAGCTAGGACAGTATCCATGCTGAGCCTCCAACTCAGGCTTCCCGCTGCTCCCAGGAGGGAGCCCCATCTGCACCAGTGCCCCTTCCCGAAAGAAGGCAGGTGTGCACTTGGCTTCTGGTCCAATTAAGCAGCGGGCCAGACACTGCTGGTTCCTCCAGGTAACAGCTCCTCCTCCCATCTCCAGTTTCTGGTTTCCTCCTGGCCTTCGTGGGGAATCCCCAGCTTCTTCCTGGCCTTCCTTGGGGAGTCCCCAGTGTTCCTGTTACCTTCCTGGGGAAAATCCCCAACTTCCTTCTGTCCTTCCTGGGGAACCCATGGCAATGGAGGCCCTAAGGGCAGTCTGGTCCTGCAGTCACATGTAAAGTGCTGCAGTCACTGGCTTCTGCAGTCTCCTGTCTCCTCTCCTGGAATCCAAGGCCCTGTATGAGGTGTTTCCAGCTTGACCCCAACTTTCTGGATCCTGTGACCACACAAGAAGTTTCAGCTGAGTGTCTGCAGATCTGAAAGAGACCCAACAGAATCACAAGGCTTGCCTTTCTTCCCAATCCCCAACAGGCTCTTTTCCCCAACAGGCTGCTACCTCTTCTGCCTTTTATCTACTACATTTTCTTCCAAGTGCAGTAATACAATTCTCTGCCCTGGGCGTTCTGGGCGCATTTCCTTCCTTTATTCGGTGCTCTCCCTCCTGTACTCACCCAGCGTCTGTGGCATTTCCAGCCCTATCCCAGGAAGAGCCCTAATTCTTAGTATGGAGGACTTACTAAGTGCTAGGCCCTGCCTGGTGTGAACATGTGACAGAGCCCGGCCACGCACTGACCACTCATATGGCGCATGCGCAATTCTCACTGCAAGCCTGAGGAGCAGGAGGAAAGCGGAGGTCCAGAGGCAGTAACTTGTCCAGGCAGACTTCCCAAGGCTCCCACGGAAGGAGCCAGGATTCAACCCAGGCTCCCCCGAGGCTGCATTCCTAGCACTAAGAGTGGAAGTGCATGGCCTCGTGGCCCCCTCCCCTGCTGGCACACCCTGCCAGCCCGCCGCTTACAGCGCAGAACAGCTTCCTTGACTTGGCGGAAGCCACGATCCGGGCCGCTGCCATCCACGTAGTACATGAACCGAAGCTCAGCAGGGTAGGCGTCTCTGGCCAGGCCCGACAACAAGGGGATGGTGCAGCCCTCAGCCGCGGGGGCCTGGGTCAGGGCCTGCAGCATCTGAAACTTGCACCACGGGTCACAGAGGAAGCCGGGGGTGATGAGCAGCACGCGGCAGTGACTACTGCCTAGCGCCTGGCACAGCTCAGACACGATGGCTCCGCCTGGGGTCGCGTCCCGCAGCTGCAGGAAGCAGCGCAGCTGCACCGAGCTGCCCTCCAGGTGGGAGACCAGCTCCTGGGCCGCCACTAGGTCCTCCTCACTGTGGCACACGCAGACGTCATAATCTTTGCTCCAGCGGCCGCTGCTGCAGGTGTCGCTGTGTGTGAGTGGCGGGGTGGAAGACGCAACTGCACGGTGGCTTGGAGCAGGGGCGCTGTCCTCCGAGGCCAGCTGTGAGTCGCTGTCCAGGTAGCTTTCTGAGGGGTCGGGCAGGTTCTTAGGCTTCCTCAGCAAGGCCTGCCTGAACCAGTCTGAGGGACAAACACGCCGCGCTCAGCCCAAGCTGCCTCCTCCCCGAGCCCGCAGGGAGGGGCCCGGAACCCCCTGCCCTGGGGAAACTACCTTCTTCCTCTCAGACACCCACTGCCCGTTTTTCTAGCACATCCTTCGGATCTAACCTTGATTCCCTGTCTGTAAAGGTTCTAAAAATACACAGGAACTCGAATCCCGTGGGGGTGTTTCACCAGCCTGGGTAAGAGTGAAGGCTTTAGCTGGGTGAGGTCGGGGGGCCTGGAGACCTAATCTCAACAGAAGGCTGAGGCAGGAGGATTATTTGAACCTAGGAGTTGGAAGTCAGCCTGAGCAACACAAAGGGATGTTATCTCAAAAACCAAGAGAAGGTGGGCCGGGGAGTTAGCTCAGTGGTTCCGGCGCCTGTACCGCAAGCGTAAGGACCGGGGTTTGATTCCCCGGTTACCACATAACAATACTGGGTGTGGTGACCCACACCCAGCAGCAACCAGTACCACATACCACAGTACCGGGCGTGGTGGCTCACGCAAAAAAACCCAAGAGAAGGTGGGTCTTTATAACTGACCTACCCACTGCAAAATGGAAGGGGCAGCGGGAACTGGCATCTTTTTGGTCCTGAGAAATCTAAGAATTTTGCTGAATGGGCAACATGGAGGCAGGAAGCTAGTCCTCAGAGGTCCGGAAGCGCACAGAGCCGAGTGACTGGGAACCCACCCTCAGGAGCCTGGCACACAGCTCTGACTGTGGACCTGGTGCTGGGTGTGTCTACCACTTCACAGCAAGTCAGTCTCGCTCTCCGTTCTCTCCTCTGTAAAGCCAACCCGTTCTCTTGTTGAGGGTCCAGTACGGCTGCTGTCTGGCACACTAGGCATTAGTTCTCCATTATGATGTTAAAACCAGCTGCTGCTAAGGACAGATAGGATGGGGCTCTGGGGGTTATCTGAGGATGATCTCTCAACTTGGACCTTGCTCTGAATGGTTCTGGAACAGATTTAGGTAATAAGAGATACAACGGTAGCCACTTGGGACAGTGGCTTCCAGCCTGGGGTGATGAGCCGAGCGGGCCTGGGAAGCTCTGAGCCCAGGGAATCCCGGAATCCACTCACGCATGCCTCCTTCTCCCCTGCACGAAATGTGGGGTGGGAAGGCAGGTGGGTGTTGAGTCCAGGTGGGAGCTTTGCTCCCTCATCAGCCTGGCTGTGTCTGTCCCCTCTCACACACCTAGAGGGGCAGTGAGGACTACACTCTTAGGAACAAGAGTAGAGGTTGGAGCCCGGGTCCACTCACCAGCCATCCTGCCCAGAGGCTTCCTGGACTGCGAGCGAGGCACTGGGAGGGAAGGTGACGATGCCATGGTGTTGGGCTCCCAACTAACCCTGCCAGGCTGGGCACCGGGAGGAGGGCTGGTGTTGATCTTGAAGAGCAGCCATCCTGCAGGGGACAGACAGGTCACAGGAGTTGCACCGCCATGTTCCCAGCCCCAGCACAGCCTCCTGCAGCGCTGCTCTGTCCCAGTGCCCCACGGGCTGTCTCTGAACACACCCTAAGTAGGCTCAGGAGCCCACACCACATCTGGGCCGCAGGTCAGACTACAGAGTAAGGGCTCGGTGCAGGGAATGTCTTCTACTCTGCCCTTGGATCTGGGAGGTGCAGCTGGCAGGCAGCTCTTTAGAGAGACTTCTGGTGTGACCACTAAAAGGTGAGGAAGACAGTGGCTGTCTGGCCACAAAATGCTGGATCTAGGTCGGCAAGTGTGGCATGTAGAGAGTGGGTTTGTGCAGGAAGCCTTGCGAACTGTTTCCTCTGCATGTGACCCCCAAGAGCCCTGATGTCTTCTTGAGGAGAAGACTGCAGCCCAAGGCCTGGTCTCACCTCGCTAACCGTCGCCTTCAGCAATCAAGCTCAGTGTCAGTGAAATGGAAATACTGTGGGAACTGTACGAGATAGTTCAAGTGAAGTAGCTACAGTGTGGTGTATAACGAATGCTCGAAAACGTTGTGGGGTAGTAGGCTAGGGCCCCATGACCTATTTCCCTAGCCCAAAGTATCTCTCAAATAATCTCTCCAGACAAAGTGGCATGCACAGAAAGTTCCTGCACTCGGGGTCTGAGGTGGAGAACCACTTCATCCTTTGATTTTAAGACCAGCTGGCCAACACACTGTTTCAAACAAGCCTAGGGTGATGGTGCACACTGGTAATCCAAACACTTGGCTGAGGCAGAAGGATCACCGTGAATTCAAGGCCAGCCTGGGCTATATAGTGATTTCAAGGCTTGCCTGAACTGCATAGTGATACCTTATCTCAAAAACCCAAACCAGAGCCAAGGATTTAGCTCAGTGGTTCCAGCATCTGCCTGGCAAGTGTAAGGCCCTCGGTTCGATCCTGGGTACCACATACCACATTACCACACCGGTAATCCTAGCACGTAGGAGGCAGAGGCAGGAGGACTGCTATGATTTCAAGTCTAGCCTGGGCTACATAGCTACATAATAAGCCCAGGGCCAGCCTGAACTACAAAAGCAAGACCCTGTCTAAAAAAAAAAAACCAGCTTGGCAACATCTAACCATGCATTAATTAACTTCATGTACATGAAAGCATGTTTAATTTCAATTGTTTGGTTTTTAAAATTTTTTTACCTTCTTTCAGACAAGGTCTCACTTTATAGTTCAGGCTGGCTGTGAACTCAGTATGTAGCTCAGGCTGGCCCCAAACTTGCAGCAATCCTGCCTCTGCCTCCTGCGTGCTGGGATTACAGGTATGAACCACCACACCAGGCTGTAATTTCAATTGAACCATGGGAGGTACACAAAAAACCTAAATCCCAAAATTCTAGATATGGAAGGAGTATGTTACGTTTGGTTTAGAAGATGCTGTACTGTAACATTCGTTTTTGTAAAGTGATTTATAGTTCAATGCTACTTGGGTTCCAGAAGATTTTGGCTTCATTTTCTTTGTTTTTACCTGGAACTGAAGACTGATCACGGGGCTTTCTCACTGAGCTATATTCCCAGCCTTTTAAAAAATTTTTTATTTGGGGACAGGATCTCCCTAAGTTACTAAGTTGCCCAGGCTGGGTTCTGACTTGTGATCCTCCTGCTTTAGCCTCCCAGGGTGCTACTGCAGTTACAGGTATGTACAAGTACCTCTGAAGAGATTACAGAAAGTTGTTTTTTTGGTTTATCCAAGGAAGTTTTCCAAACTGCTCCTAAATTTATAAACAGACGCAAAGGACCAAGATACCTTAGCCAGGGAACCTGGGGGTCCTCTTCCCACAGGCTCCTTCCCTCTGGATGTTTAGGAGGAGTCTGAGGCACGGCTTGGTGCAGGGCAGCAGGACCTTCTAGAGACCCTGTTCCCCACTAGGGACTGGTGGGGGCTTGGTCTGGGGGCTGAGAGCAGCAGGTGGAAGGCTGAATTGGTGGCTTTCTCATTTTCTGCTGGGTCTGTGGAGATCAAACTTCCAGCCAGAGGGGTGGTGTATGTTTAATTCCAGCACTCTGGGAAGCTGAAGCAGGAGGATCCATATTTCAGCCAAGCCGAGGAAATTTAGAGACTTAGTAATTATAAAAACAAAAACTATCTCTAAAAAATTTTTAAAAAAGAAACTGAATTATTTATTGGACACATTGCAACAGAGGTTTCAAAATTTAATAAATGGCAGTGTAGCTGGACATGGTGCCACATGCCTGTAATCTCAGAACTTGGGAGGCTGAGGCAGGAGGATCACTGTGAGTTCGAGGCTAATGTGAACTACGTCGTGAGACCTTGTCTCAAAAAAAAGGCAGTCTGTGTAGAGCATGAATGCTTTGTGCACAATTCCAGACACTATCATAGCAAACTGATGAATAAAAGACCAGAGATGCTGGTGACTGTAGAACACATATCACAGTTCACAAAAAGGAAATAACTCTAGTGCCCTCGCAAAGGAGCTGAAAGCAGAGCTGGGTTGCAACAGGAGCCAGGAAAAGCATGTGAAAGACAAAGGTAGTTAACTGTTAGCTCATGAAAAGACGGCAAAGGTGGGCTCCGCGACGCATCAGTATCTTTCCCTTCCCAAGATCCTCTGCATCTCAGATGCCCTGAGCTGGTGCTGGTGGGCAGGGGGCATGCGCCTCAGTGGGTTTCCATTCCTGCACCTCTGAGGAAGGCCTCCGACCTTTGTCAGGTTTTGAAACCCTTTCAAGATTCAAGATCCTCTTTTCCCATAGTAGACATAAAGTCACTTGGTTTATATGTTATTGAGATATTTTTTCTTATTTTTTTTTTTTTTTTTTTAAGACAGGGTGTCACTTTGTAGTTCAGGCTGGCCCTCCCTGGCCCTTTTTTTTTTTTGAGACAGGGTCTCGCTTTCTTGTTCAGGTTGGCTCTGAACTTGCTATGTAGCCCAGGCAGGCCTCGAACTCACAGCAATCCTCCTACATCTGCCTCCCCAGTGCTAGGATTACAGCACCCAGCACTGTGGTATGTGGTTACCAGGGATTGAATTTGGGACCTTGTGCTTGCAAAGCAGGTGCTAGATCCACTGAGCTAAGTCCCTGGCCCTAAAATACATAGATTTAATAATTTCCAGGTTGATGATATAGCTCAATGGCACTGCACCTTTCTTGCAAGTGCAAGGTCCTGAGTTTGATCCTGATACCAAAATTTAAAAAAGTTTCCAAAAAAATTTTTGCCTGCACTGCAGACTGAATCAGGACTTCATTTTAAAAGTTTTATTTTGGGCCAAGGATTTAGCTCAGTGGTTCCGGTGCCTGTCTTGCAAACGCAAGGGCCTGGGTTCGATCCCCCATTTAACCACATACAGTACTGGGCGTGGAGACTCACACCCAGCAGAACCAGTACCACATACCAGTGCTGGGTGTGGTGGCTCACGCCTGTAATCCCAGCACTTGGGAGGCAGAGACAGGAGGATTGCTGTGATGTGAGTTTGAAGCTGAGCCCAGGGCCAGCCTGAACTACAAAGTGAGACCCTGTCTCAAAAAAAAAAAAAAAAATTTTTTTTTGAAACCTGACATATCACACACGTGTAATTCTAGCACTCAGGAGGCTGAGGCAGGAGGATCACCACAAATTTGAGACCAGCCTGGATTGTAGGGGAATTCAAGACAAGTCTAAACTACATAGCGAGATACCCCTAAAATCCAAAAATAAAAGTAAATATAAAACAAAATAAAATTTTTATTTTGAGACAGTCTCACTAAATTCCTAAATTGCCCCAGCTGGGGTCACACTTTCCATCCTCCTCCCCCAGACTCCCACGGGGTGCTGAGATGTTGCCACCTACCACCCAGTTAAATTTCAACTTCTGGTGTTAGGAAAGGACTCGCCCTTCTGACAACACATCCTAATTTTGAGCAATTACCTTTTCCATTGCTTAAGAAGAAATCCAGGGCAGGGCGTGCAGTCCAGTGGTAGAGCTTGCCTAGCCACGCCGCAGAGAAAGGAGCAGGGAGGGGGCAGAAGAGGAAGAGAGAGAGGAGCTGGAACTTGTGATCCTCCTGCCTCAGCCTCCCAAGTATGGCTGGGATTTCAGGAGCACTGCACTGCACTCGGCTCTTGTGCTTCTAAAAATCATAAAACAGTCTGGGCATTGTAGCACAAGCCTATATTCCCAGCAGTTTGGGAGACTAAGGCAGGAGGATCATAAGTTTCAGCCCAGGTTCAGCAACTGAGCAATTTAGACTTTGTCTCAAAATACAAAATGAAAAGGGGTAGGGATATAGTTCAGCTCAGAAGTCCCGCAGCTCAATCCCAGTAAAAGGAGAAGTAAAGCAGAACGATACACACCTTACACATCCACTTTGTAGAGAATAACACGGACTTGACAGAAAATAAGGAGCTTCTCCAAAAAGAGAAGGAGCAAGACACCTTTAGTGCCTTCTAGAATGCTTTTCCAGTATTGTATATAGGACTTTATGATGAGCCAGAAACGTTAGGAAGTTTCACTGTAGGAAATGTACTATTATCCAGTGTCTGTTCTCCCATTTCTGTTATGTAGAAAATGTACCACGAGCTGGGAAGGGATCTGGGAGATTAGAATACACCTTTTATGATCCATATTAAATTTCCATCAAGTGCAGTCAGGAACTGTAGTAGGCAGGATCGTTGCCTGGAGACACCTCCCTCCTACTCTGGAGACTGGACTGAGAGGTGCCGCCCACAGCGGAAGGACACCTGCAGAAGTGAGGTTTGGAGAGTTTGGTAGCTCAGGGCGTAGCCAAGGCAGAGCCTGGGCAGGAGAGGCCCCAGAGGCAGGGGCTGTCGGGTGGGGTGTGGGTGGCCTGTAGAAGTGGGAAAACGAGGGTGGGCTCCTTGTGGATTCCCACCCTCCGCTCCGGAACTAGAGGGTAACGAATCTGTGTTCGCAGTCGTGTGACAGTAGTAACCGAATCGAAGACATTATTTCCCGTCACACAGGCTGGTGAAGGGAGAAGCATTGAGGCCGAAAAATTAATCTGTTCAAATCGCTTCAAAGGTTTTTACACCTTCAAATGAGTCATTGTGTTCACTTTGCTAAGGCTCTGTTCTCAAATAGTTGCTAAAACACACAGGCAGGACTCGTGAGGGCTCGTGGGACGGTGTCACTTAAAAATGCTGAATATATGGGCCGGGGAGTTAGCTCAGTGGTTCCAGCGCCTGTCTTGCAAGCGTAAGGGCCCGGGTTCGATTCCCTGGTAACCACATACCATACTGGGCATGGAGACTCACACCCAGCAGCAACCAGTACCACATACCACAGTGGCAGGCATGGTGGCTCACGCCTGTCATCCCAGCACTCGGGAGGCAGAGGCAGGAGGATTGCTGTGATGTGAGTTGGAGGCTGAGCTCAGGGCCAGCCTGAACCACAAAGCGAGACCCTGTCTCAAAAAAAAAAAAAAAATGCTGGATATATGTCTTGAGGGACACAGTACATGCTTTTCTGAGAGTGGTTTTCAGACTGTGAAGACAGACCTTTGGGTCGCCCCTAGGTTCATCCTTGTGAGGGATGGACCTGCGGGCCCATGGCACACAGAGTCCGATCAACAGAATGTGGTAAACAGGAGCAGACATCACCCACATAGCTACACTACCATGTATGATATGTACATGCATCTGCATAGATATGCATGCGAAGACTACATAAGATGTGTGTGTATATGCCACATATATGAATATTATGTGTGTAGATGCATATGCAAGTATGCATACACAGAACTACATCTCGACAGATGAGAGAGAAAGCAGAAGTTGCTGTAGTAAGACAGGAGTGCATGCCTGTAATCTCAGCACTCAGGAAGCTGAGGCAGGAGGATCAACAAGAGTTCCTGCCAACCTGGTTGACACAATAGACCCTGTTATCCTTCACCAAGAAAAGACCACATGTCGTGGAACTTTGTGCACGAAGTCTCTGGTAGTCTGTGGTAGTAGTTTGCACTAGACAGCTAGCAAGAAAATGAACCCAGGTCTCCCAACAGCAAGGAGACAGCCACAGACCACAACCTGAGGGCCCTTGAAATCTTTCCCCACTTGTTTCTGACACCTGCAGCCAGGTGAGACCAAACCAGGACCATGCCAGCCTCTCCCAGTCCCTTGATCCACAGATACTTCAAGAGAGCAAATCAGGACTAACTGCAATGCTGGTTTAAAATGCTAGTTTCGAAACTGGGTCTAATAGTACACACCTGGGAAGCTGAGGCAGGAGGCTCACAAATTCCAGCCCAGCAATGTAGCAACTTAGTGAGAACCTGTCTTAAAAAAAAAGAAAAGAAAAAGAAGTGAGGAATGTATCAGTGCAAAGGTCTTGGGTTCAATCCCCAGTACTTAAAAAAAAAAAAATGCAGGCAGTGAACGTGATACAGGATGTGTTAGCAATGAGTTGATCTTTGGGAAATACATGCCTTCATCCATTAGCCCTCTTTTGAGTTTACAAAATAACCACTTTTTTTTTTTCCTGGTGCTGGCGATCAAATCCAAGCTCTGCATACTAGGCAATTGCTCGAGCTGGTGCTAACCTTCAGTCTTGGAGAACACTGCTTATGGATACACTAGCAGAACAATAAGGATGCATTATGAAGCAGCAGTGATACTGGTGGTTGGGATCAGACAGAGACCAATGCGAAGACCAACGGGGCAGCCTCCTGATTTATGTCGTGGTGACACTGAAATGCAGTGGGGAAAAATGGTCTTTACATGTGTTAGAAAGCTGGGTGTGAAGCCAGTGTCGGACATCGTGCTTGGGACCTCAGCACTCGGGAGGCTGAGGTAGGAGGATTGCCATGAGTTCAAGCCAGCTGGTGCTAAATAGTGAGTTCAAGGCCAGCCTGACCTGCAAAGTAAGACCCTGCCTCAGAAAAAAAAAAAGATATATACTCTATGTATCTTACAGTATATCCCAAATAGTTCAGTAACTACAAACTGAGAGACAGTTTGTTAGAAAATGGGTTCAGCTTTAGGGTGCAGCTCACCCCAGGTGCACCCTTCACCCCCCACTGCATAAATGGGGAGAACTGAATAGAGCTGTCACCAAATGATCTTCAAATGGCCAAGAACGTAGAAAAAGATGCACTGTCAGAGAAACTGCACCATCAGCCCCAGTGTGTTACACACACCTGTGGGCAAGGCCCGGAGCCCGGTGGAGACGTGCGTAAACAGTTGGTGTGTACATCGCTGAACATACTGCCCAGCAACTCCACGCCTAGGATGGGAGCGTGTTTACTGGCTCACCAACACACACTTAGGAATCTACATGAGTACCTGCACCCTATTCGAGACAACCTCAGAGTGGGGACCACTGTGTCCACCAGCCCTAGGGTCCAGGGGGCGAATAAGACCGGTGACCGGCCCCACAGGCCACAACGCGTTTTAATTTACAAAACATAAGGGTACACTGAGTGCACAGGGTTTCAAGGACTGAAAACTGAAAATGTACAACCAGGCGGGGCCTTTCCCGGTGGCTGGAAGCCGCCACAGGTCTGCGGGCGGAGTAGGTGGGCACCCTCATGCTTCGCGTGCACACTCCGGGGCTAGGGCTGGATGCCAGGAACTTTGTGCTGAGCCATATCCCGGCCTTTTAACTTTTTATTTTGGATCAGGGTCTCGCAAACTTGCCCAGGCCTAAACTGCCCAGGTGGGGCTCCAACTTCTACTCTAACACCCATCCTCTTGTCTCAGCCTCTGGGAGAGCTGGGATTACAAACTTGTCCCATCACATCTTTTAATCTTCTAAAACCCAACTTGATGTGGTTTCTGAGTCGTTCGTCCCCCCCACTCCCCCGCCCTCGCCCCGTGCTGGGATGGGCGTCCCAGCAGGAGTCTCCATACTGGCAGGACGTCAGCTGTAGACAGTGCCTGGTCGTTCATATCCCTCGGACGGGGGCTGAACCTGGGCTGCCCGCGAGTGCCTCTGGCCCGGGATGGGCGCTCCTTGATGAGAGAAATGGCAGTGCCCTCCCCGACCCTGCGTAACGCCTAACACCGCCCGGGTAGCCCAAGAGCTGGGGCAGAGCAGGAAGGAGGCGAGGTCAGGAGAGCAGCCGGATCCGCAGGGAAAGGCGCCAGCTAACAGCGCCACAGAAAGGCGACCCCTTCCCGCAGGCCCCTTACGTGGTCCCGGCGCGGGAGGCGGCGGGTGGAAGCCGGAGAGGGCGGCGGCGCTGGGCCCGGGCGAGGCGGGCCGAGCCAGGTCCTGGGTTCTGGGTCCAGGAGGCCGGGCTGGCGGGTCCCGGAAGCGGAGGCCGCCGCCCCGCCCGTCCCGGAGGAGGCGCCGCGCCGGTCCCCACCTCGCTAGGGACCCGGAGTTCCCGGGGACCCACTGGGGGAGCTAAGCCCTGGTTTTTGCTGGGTCGGGGCTGTGGCTGCAGCTGGGACGCTCGTTTCACTGTTTTCTTTTGTGGCGAAGCCAGCCTGTGATCGCAGCACTCGGGGCTGGCAGCATAGTGAGTTCAACGCCGGCCTGAAACATGTCAGACTGTCCCTACCTTAGTTTTTAACGTGCATTTGGGAAAGAGGAGCCTTAGCGAGAGTAAATACTTTTCCCAAAGCCACAGTTTAAGGGGAAGAACCGGACTAGGTCAGACCTCCAGCTTCCCGGAAGCCGCAGGCTCCCTCACTGTTGATCAGGACACTGGAGGCAGTGTCTGATGCCTGCCAGTGTGCCCTGCCCGTGGGCAGCAACCCCCACAGCTAGCGCCACGGAGAGCAGAGCTGCCGTGAAAAGTCCGGGGTTGAATGAAGCTGGGTGACTCCTTAGTCCCCACTCGGGTTGTGAGGTATTTGTGATCACTGTGAAGCACCAGGGTGTAATGGGAGGTATTAATCTATTATTAATCTATTAATCTCCTGAGACTAACGATTCTCAGACTTCACCATGAAAGAAACCTTCATACTATCTTTCTGGGCAGGGCTCCCCCTGCCAGTTCCGGAAGCAGCAGCCTCTGGAGAGGCCTGTGGAAGGCGGCGGTGGGGGTTTGTAGTTGGACTCGTGTAGTTCCAGGGCTCATGACCTCCTCCTCCAGTCTGATTTCTTCTTTTTTTTTGCCCACCAGCCAGAAGGGGCGGGGTCCCAACCTAGAGGGACAGTTTGTCCTAAGGGGCTTATAAATGGCTTTTCAGGATTCCCTTTTCTTATCAGATTTTTTTTTTTAAATCAGAATCTTGATCTCTAGTTGCGAATGTTGTTGTAAACATATTTGCTTTTTTTTTTTTTTAAGTTTTAAAACAGAAACTCATCAAATTGCTAAATTATCCAGGTGCGTTTGAACTTGGGATCCTCCTGCCTCATTCTCCCAGATGGTGAGATTACAAGCATGAGACACCACACTCTGCTCTCCCATGAGTCTGAGTAAAGCTGTTTAGGTATAAAGGACTCACTCCTTAATGTGCTTTTCATAAATACTATGAATCACTTCTGCTGAAAATGCCTCTGGCCATGGAGCCAGGCGAATGGTTCTTCCTTTGGACTCTGAAATTGGGGAAAATTGGGGTGTCTGTGCTGAAGGCAGGGATGACTCAGGGCCCCCTACCAGCTGCCTTAGAGGGGGCAACTGGATATCTCTGGGCCAGGTCCTAGGCTACCTTTTGTTCTCCCTCAAGGCCACTTGCAGTGCCACCTCTGCCTGGCCTCCTGCCCCTGCCTAGATGTCCTGAGCGAGGCTGAATGAGGGTTGAGCCCAGGGCCTCTTGCTAGCACTGCACCACTCAAATACAGGGCGATTGTTTTGTTTTCTGCAGTTTGTACCAGAGGTTGAACCGCAGGCCTTCCCACTGAGCCTTTTTTTTTTTTTCTTCCTTTCTCTCCTCCCTCCTTTTCATTTTGAGACAAGGTCATCAAACTGTTACCCAAGGCAGGTTTGAATTTTCAATCCTCCTGTCTCAGCCTCTTAGCCCTCACCTCCCAGAGTGCTGGGATTACAAATGTGCACCACCATGACTGGCTTTGTTGTGTTGGGACCAAGTCTCTCTGAGACAATCTCTCAGGACATGACATGATCTTAAAGTCCAACCAAGAGCTTTATTACTCAGCTGAGGGCCGTCCTTCTATGTGGAAGAAGGCAAATGGGTAAATGGGGCACAGTATTTAAGGGGAAAATCTACTACCCCTCACCTGTTACCAGGTGGTTTCTATGCAGGAGCGATTAGGTCATTCTATTATTAAAGTGCAGAAGCGAGTCGTTACAGAAGCGAATAGCAATGATTAGATCACTGGTTACCATAGAATAGTATGTTCTAAAAACATACAATCTGTGACTGTCCCTATCGGTTGGGTGGACAGTTCCCAAGGAGACAAGTTCCGGGTTCAGAGAGAGGTTACAGGACACAAGGTGGAGGCTTTTTAACAAAATGGATGTTTTTATGTCAAGTTGGGTCTTAACAGTTGTTTTGAGTCTCACTCTCTAGTTCAGGCTAGCCCTGAATTCCCAACCCTCCTGCCCCAGCCTCCTTTCAAGTGATGGAATGACAGATGTGTACTTCCATGCTCAGTGTGACTTATCTATTAATCTCCTGAGTTGGCCTCAACCCACAGGAGAAAAATCCAAGCTCCTTAACGTGGCTCGTTAGCTTCTGGCCCCTTCTTTCATGCCATGATCCAGGAAAGAGGTCACTGAATCCTAAATGTTGGTGTCCTCCCGAAATTCCCATTGGCATCTAGGACATGATGTGACAGTATTAAAATGAAATCCTGAAGGCTCTTCCCATGTGAATGAGACCAGTGCTGTTACCAATGAGGATGGACTAGGTGTGGTGGCAGTCTATGACCCCAGTATTTGGGAGGCTGAGGCAGGAGATCACTGCAACTCTGA
This sequence comes from Petromus typicus, assembly GCA_004026965.1. Taxonomy (NCBI): domain Eukaryota; kingdom Metazoa; phylum Chordata; class Mammalia; order Rodentia; family Petromuridae; genus Petromus; species Petromus typicus. Next base: position 33,695 of record PVIR01010460.1, on the reverse strand, counting down.
GACCACCCTGGGCTGCATGGTGAGTTCAAAGGCAGCTTGAACTACAGAGTGAGACCTTATAGAACACGAAGGGAGCTGGCCCATTCTTGCTGAGGACATGGGGGATTTGGCCCGTTAGAGGCAGACAGCATGACCCTCCCCACCCATCAATGAGCTAGTGCTGATCTGGGAATCCCTGAGCTTCAGGAGTGTGTCCCAGCAGCATCCTGAATCTGTCCCTGCCTCAGGGCCTTGGTCCAAGGCTGTCTGCTGGATCCAGCCTGCTTGTCCTCTCAGTTCAGCCTGGAGGTCAGCACCCAGACCTGCCCCGCCCCAGCCCTCTCACACAAGGCAACCTTGTCTAGGGTTCACTGGGCAGTGCTCACTGCTGTCTGCTCTGGAGGGGCACGGAGGCCAAGACACAGATGCCAAAGCTCTAGCTGGACACTACTGCGTTGTGCTGTGCTCACTGCTGTGTCTCTAGTATATGGCCCCGAATGCAGGTGGCACCAATGAGGACCCATATCCTCCTACAGGGCTTTGGGAACAGCAGGAGCTCACAGCTGGATACTCACCTCCCAGATCCAAGAATGCTTCTGGGAGGGGAAAGGGGCTGGGCTCTCACACTCCAAGAGTCAAAGGCTCTAAACGCTACGAGAGCTTCTGCTTTAAGAAGAGATGGGATTAAAGACTGGAGAGAAGGAGCTCACCACATTTATTGATCAATGAGTGGGATTAACAGAAAAGGTGTCCGCTGGGAAGGGCCACCCTGATGCTCCTGTGCCTGTCCTCTGTCCAGAAGGGAGGCCATCTTTCAGGCCCAGCACCAGGAGGGAGCCAGTCCTGGGCTGGGCTCTCAGGACGCAGAGGGCCTGAACTGCCGTGGGAGGCATTAGCCTGGGCTAGAAATCAGTACAAGGGTCCCACCCTGTTGCTTGCTATTGGCTCGGGGTTCAGTGCCATGCCCACTGGCCTGCCTGGCCGCATGGGGGTTGTGCAGCCACATGGAGGTTGTGAGAATGATAGGGAAGGGAATGAGGCCCAGGCACAGTGCGGAAAGGACTTGGCAGTGGAACCCAGTGCAGAGCTCACAAGCTCAAATGATATTTTGCTCCACGACCTTCTCCTCCAAGTAAAAGCGGCTGAACAGGAAAGGGCTCATGTTGATGGTCTGGAAGCGGCCTTCCAGCAGCAGCTCGGCCACAGCCCGCCCCACACCTGGGGCATGCTGGAGGCCGTGGCCGCTGAAACCTGTAGCAAAGTACATGTTGACCACTAGCGGATGGGGGCCCACCACAGCGTTCTGGTCAAAGGTGTTGTAGTCATAGTAACCAGCCCAGGCACTGCGAACCTGTGGGTGTACAACATGTGGGCTCTCAGCAAGACTGCAAACTGCTCAACCCTTAGCCCTGGTCAGAGGCAACTGCTGAGGACTGCATGGGATGCAGCGGGCTGGGCAGACTCCTTAGCAGTGCTGCAGCGGAGAGAACATGGCATCAACAGGTCCACGGGGACCAGGATGCTCTAATATCAAACATCCTGTCCACAGGAAAAGCCACCCCTGCCAGTTACCTTGAGAGCCTCGAAGACTGGTACCCGGTGGGCCAGATGGGGCCACACTTTGTTCTGGAAAAAGTCGTGGTCCACTTCCAGGTCTGCTGGGTCTGGCTCCTCCTCCTGGGTGAGAGACAGGGACAAGGCTTGCACTGGGATGGCCTGGGACACAGAGACACACCTAGACCTCAAGGGATCTTTAGAAGTTGGGAATGGGAGGATAAGAGATCCCATTTCTGATAGGATGGGCCGAAACATGAATACTGCACAAGCACCCCAGAAAGCCTGCCTCTTCCATGGCCTATGTCTCTTTCCCAGTCTGTACCCACACCACCATCAGCTTTGCTCACCTCAGTAGGGCTACAGCCACCTATGTAGTTGTTGCCCAGCCCTTCCCGGCGGAAATAGACTCCACTGGGGTCTATAACCAGAGGTGTCTCCAGGCCTGGTCCTTGGGGGCAGTGCCATAAGTACACAAACCTGCCATAACCGGGTAGGTGGTTAGGGTATCAGAATAACGGCATGGCTGGCGACCCTTCCCGGCCCATCCACACACACATGCACACAACTAACTTTGGTATCATCTCTTTCCTTCTCTCATCAACCTCCTTAGCTGCTCTGAGTGAGGCTACCTTTTCCTTGGCTCCACAGGGAGCTTGGTGCCCTGCAGGGTGTCAGGTGGCCCCTTCCCGATACCAGCCAACTCTGCGACCTGCCCAGACCAGGCTCCTGCAGCATTGATCACCACGGCACATTCCACCGGCTGGTATTCCAGGCTGTTGTTCATCTTGACCTGCAGGACCAGCGGGTGAGCAGAGGGAGGTCTGGCCCACATCTGGGCACCGTGAGAGGGCCATTTCCTCCTGAGCCTCACTATATCCATGCTAGAAAGTGGGTAGAAAGAAGCAGATCGACACCAAGGCAGTCATGAGGAGCCTTGGGATCCGCGGACTTACGTGGACGTTGTGGATCCTTCTCAGGTTCACCTCCTCCCCACTTGAGTTCCTCATTCTGTTTGATGAAGTAATGAACCCTGCAGGAGAGAGGAATAAGATCTTGGGTTCTGGGGTGGAGCTCATGGTAAATCATATGCTTATCATGTGTGAGGCTCTGGGTTTGATTTGAAGCATATACCTCTCTGCCTCTAAAACAGTGCCTCTCACGTGAGCAACTGGGGATACTGCTGGTTTCTTAGGGAAGAAAAGCTAAAGGAAAGGTGCTTCCCAACAGACACCGAAGCCAAAAGACAGCAAGGACCTGAGACAAACTTGGCCACATGTGGGGCAGGACTGTGCTGAAACTGTGAAGCAGGCCACAGGCCACAGGCCACAAAGTAGCCTTGTGAGGAGCACGGTCAAGCTGCAAGGACCTGGCCCCAGGGCTAGGGGCAGCCCTGCCCCTTACCAGCCCTTGCTTGGCCCATGAGTGAGAAGGGGGGCCCCAGCCATGGTCTTGGTCTGGCTCCTAGAGGACACCGTGTGGGTCCCACACTCACGTGTCACCTCTCCTTGGCAGAGGAAGACGCCCATTGACTGGACCTTTCGCCGAAGTCCCTGAAGCAGACACCATGGGTCAAACCAGCCTTCATTCTCCAGCCCTGAAATGAGAAAAGGAGAAAGGAGGAAGTGGGACTAAGGCCTGTCTCTTCTACTGTACTTCCTGTCACACCAACATTTCTCTGGCCCTAGGAGCCAGGGAAGGGTCATCCGGGCCAAACGGATCTGGCAATCCACCCCTGCTTGGACAGACAAGCAGCGCAGCCGGGGCGCGCCCTGTCACCAGGCCATGGTCTGCCCAGACTGCTGTCAAAGGCGCAGACTTACCATAAGACGCCAGGGCTATTCCCTCAGTGTTTATCCAGGGAAACTTCTTCTGAAGCTGCTCAGGAGACATCAGAGAAATTTTGGCTCCTTCCTGCCTGAAAGACACGTGTGCGTGCGTGTGGAGCAAGGGAGTGCAACCACAGCTCCTCGGGTGGGCAGTCCACTCATTACATCAGTCCTCTGCCCTGAGGTGCTGAGAGAACGATCAGGCAGCTAGTAGAGGTTCCTCACTACCAGAACCTCTATCTCTTTCTACACCTTTATTTCTATCTAGCACACTGAATTTCTGCCTGGCCCCTACCTGTCCCATCTCCCTTATGACGTGGTGGAGAGTGAGTTTCCCTCTGTACCTGACAGAATGGGTTTCTCTCCACTGCCTCATAGTCTCTGGGACACTGCTTCCCAAGCCAGATGCTAGAAAAAACACTCTCATAAACCAGACTGCCTAACTGGAATTAAATCTTAGAGTCCTGTGCCTCAGTCTCCCCATATATTAAATGGATATATATATTTTTTAATTTAATTTTTTTGTAGCAAGGTCCTGCTATGTAGTTCAGGCTGGCTTTGAATTCACTATGTAGCCTGGGCTGACTTCAAATTTGAAGGGACCCACCTTCCTCAGGCTCCTCAGTGTTGGGATTACAGATGTGCACTGCCTACAGATGTGCATATACCTAACTAGAGGACATTTAATTGTCTTAAAATGGTAAAGCATTTAGGATATTATGTGCTATTACTGGTGAGATATCTACGGAGTTTGTTAAAGAAAGCCTCTAACCACAATGTACTGCAAAGATACCGACTCTTAACTGACCTGAGACTTAAAGTCATGTCCAACATGCTCTCTGACTCTGCAAACAAGCCAAATCCAATCAATTCCATTTTCTTCTGTGGATGCTTTTATGCTACAGTGGTGGAGCTGACTGGCTACACCCAAATCTGAATGACAAGGAAATCTAAAATATATACTATTTGGTCCTTGACAGAAAAAGCTTGCTGATCTTGACTGAGGGTTCATTTTAAAATGCAGATTCCTAGTGAGGCACATGCCTGTAGTACATGCCTGTAATTCCAGCACTTCTGAGTCTAAGACTGGAAGATTGCAAGTTCAAGTCTTGCCTAAGCAATGTAGGAAGGCCCTGTCTCAAAATAAAAACTAAAACAGGCTGAGAATGTAGCTCAGTGTAAAGACCAGGATTGAATCTCTAGTACCACAAAACACCCGGTGCTGGTGATTTAGCTCAACGGTTCCAGCGCCTGCCTTGCAAGTGCAAGGACCTGGGTTCAATCCCCAGTAACCACATACAACAGTGCCACCAGCAATCAGCACCACATACCACAGTGCTGGGCATGGTGAATGATGCCTTTAATCATAGCACTCTGGAGGCAGAGGGAGAGGCAGGAGGACTGCTGTGAGTTTGAGGCTAAGCTCAAGGCCAGCTTGAACTACAAAGTGAGACCCTGTCTCAAAAAACAAAACAAAACCCCCAATATCCCCATGTTCCTACACTGTTATATGAGATGCTGGTTATTAGGCCTGGTGGTTCTCATGACCTGGCAAATGCAGGGTTGGCCCCAGCAGGGTTCTGTCATCTGAAGCCCCTGGCCCAGGGTGTGGAAGAGCTACATGCTTGTTTTTCATGGCTGCCTGAGCTCCTTGAGCAGGTTCCTATCTCATCAACTCCAGCTTCACTCTTCCTAACATGGTGCTGAAGCTGAGTCTGAGAGTGAGAAACACGAGGCTGAGAAAGAGCTTAGGGCCGTGCTGGGCACCCACCTCTGCATTTTTACATTGTCTTCCAAGTTGGCAGCACCCTTTTCTGAAGCTAGTAAGAGGTAACCCGAAGGGTTGAACTGGAGGTCCAAGGGAGGGGCGTCAACCACAGCCAAGTGCTCCTGTGTGCAAAGAAAGGCTGCTCAGAGGCTGCCTTGAAAAATGGACAGAAAGCTTTCCTAGCCAAATCACCCACAGATCCCAGGGCCCAGCATCCTAAACCAGAAGAATGCTTCCCTGTAGACATCAATACTGTAAGAGAAAGGACGCTCCTACCTCCTCACTACTTGAACTACTGCCTGGTTCTACTCAAAGGCTAGGCTGTTTCTCTGACTGCCACTGTACCCACCCGCCCAAGTCACACACTGCAAGTCACACACTGCACATACATTGATGTTCCGTAGAAAGTCGATGGAAAAGAGGGAGAGCTGGACATTTTCAGGCAGTGAGAACTGCTGACGAATTCCACCTGCAGAAAGTCCTGTGGAGGCCTTTGAGTACTGTGGAGAGACAGGGAAAACTGAGGTAGACCAGTACACTGTCACAATGGAACGCTACAATGGGAGCTGTGAGTTCTACACCTGAAGTTAAAGGGGAAGCCTCTTTGCAAGTTTATAACCTAAGAGCAGTCAGGGTGGAGAAATCCACACACAAGTCTGCCAGCATGCCCAAACACACGCTGTTAAAATCACCACTGGTAGAGGAGCATAGCAGGGAGCGTCAGTTATCTACAAAGGGCTGGACACCATGAGACAAAACAACAATGGTCTGGACTCTAATGGTAGGAGATTACTATGTGATCATCAATTAAAAAATGAAGGACTATGACTAAGGTACCAAGACTTGTAGCTAGACAGGAACAGGAAATAGAAACTAAACTGCAAGAAAACTCAGGAGTAACAGAATATAGCTAGACATGGCGGTGCACACTTGTAATCTCAGCATTTGGGAAACTGAGGCAGGATTACTTTGAGTGTGAGGCCAGCCTGGGCTACACAGTGACACTTTTCTTCTCTCTCTCTCAAAAGACAACAACAACCAAACCCTCAAAAAACAATGGACTCTAAGAGAAGGCTGAGACAGCTGTTTGGATTAATAGCCTGAAATGCAAGGTCTCTTGGCCAGACCTCTGTCATCCGGGAATATCCAAGATCATGAAAGAATCTGCTTTCAACAGCAAAAACCTTACTGTCAAGGATCCTGGTTTGATGAAGAGACCTCAACAAGGTCTAAAGTCTAAAGCACAGTTGCTGTCCGCTGGATGAGCAAAGACCGAGGTCTCTCTTCTCCTTCTCTTCCCTTGCCCCACTTATGATTCTGCCCCAGGTCTCACCGTGTAGTCTCGGTCCACCACCAGCACCCGAATGGCACCTCGTCTCTTCTCCAGCTTCTTCAGCCAAAAGGCTATGGAGAGGCCAACCACGCCACCTCCTACGATCACCACATCCGCGTGTTCAGGGGGCAGGTGCTTGGTGTCATACAGGAAGTTGGGGGTCTCTCCAGGCATGAGCGATTGAATCTTCTGCTTAATCTCTGACACCTTTCCATTCCAGTCTGTGGGATGTGGTTATGGTTAGAAGGCCTGCATTTCTCTTCCCAGGTGGTGGGGCCAGAAGGTGGGCAGGGAAAGGTGGGCTGAATAAACCCTGGAGTTGGAAGCCCTCACTGTCATCCTTTTTCCCTAAGGTCAACTCTCACCCAGCAGTAAGCTCTCAGCTTTCCTGTACAGATCGTGGACAGTCAACCTACTGATCACACATCGTCCCTAGCACTTCGATCTTCAACTTCCTAAAATCAGCACTTTCCATTCTTCCCTACGATAAGCGACTGACATGATTATCTCCTGAACTGACTCAAGACACTCAAGTGCACAGTCGTCTCTACTAGAGTATCCCAGAGCCACAGGACAAGAAGTTCTGGCACACTGAGGCAGCGAGCGTTCTCTAAAAGGCACTCTTTGGCACTCTTGGACATCCCATCATCCCTGCAAACCTTAAGTGAGAGATATGTCGCTTGAGACTTGTTCTCTATATACCTGCCCTGGCATTCCCCAGTCGGCCTGCTAGCACGGGCCCTTAAGGTCACACCAGAACCATGATACCCTAGACTTTACCTAAAATGGAACTTCCACGGCGTGTGCTTAGTCCCCGGATCAAGAGACTCCGGGCCAGCTCGAGCTGCACGACCCTTCGCAGCATGCCTCCTGCGCGAAGCCCCGCTGAGCGCTGGCTACCCCATACTCCTATTACCAGGCTATCCGCCACTAGTTCGTAAGAGCGCGCCCATTGGCCAGGGGCCGCCTCCAGGCCCCGCCTCTCCGCGCTATAGGCTGTTGTCCGGTGACCTACCCGGGAACCCCGCCCACGACCTGCCTACCGCTCATTGGCCTAACTTTCGTTTGCGTCCTTCCTGCGCGCCCTCCGGACGAGATGAGGAGGGAACTCGGCGTCCCTAGCGGAAATGCTGCTGAGCTGGTTTCCGGGGCCGCTGGTGTGACGTGGCAAGCGCTTGGCGCAGCAGGAAGCGGCGGCGATCGCGGCCCGAGTTCCAGGTGCCGGTACCAGCTCTTCTCCCGCTGCCGCCATGCTCGACTTCTTCACAATTTTCTCCAAGGGCGGCCTTGTGCTCTGGTGCTTCCAGGGCGTGAGCGACTCATGCACCGGGCCCGTTAACGCGTTGATTCGTTCCGTGCTGCTGCAGGTACCTCCCTGGCGGAATCAGAACTCTCGAGTTCTTTTCTCTCTGACCCAGTTCATAGTTTTCTTTCGAATAATGATCCTGCGCCTCTCTCCTGTCCTCTCAGCTCGCAGCAGCTGGCCGCTGACTTGTCACCGGCTGGTACTTTTCCCTGTCCTCGTCAGGTTACTCCGCAACTTTGCGACACCCTGTTATGGGGGGGGGGGGACTGTAGCGGGACTCGGGCGTCTCTTGGGATTTCCTTCCCTTTTTTTTCCAGTTTTCTGCTGTTTTGAGGTTGGGAGAAATTTTGGTTAGAAAACGCCTTTAAGAAACTAAATGGTGCACAGCTGCTAGTGGACCTGATTGTTTATATATGACGACTTCCCTTCCGGCTCCCGTGTGTGTTGTCTGCCTTCTCGACCTTTTCCCTACCGCGAACTTTCTTGCTGGTGGGATGTTAGAGACAAATGCCCCAGTATCCTCTTGTCCTGAGGACAGGTTTAATTTGAGAGGTTGTTTAGTACTTCCCAAAGCTAATTCGGAGGTCTAAGTGTGGTTTTCTTAAGGATAACTCAAAACCTGGACATACTTTCTTTTTTCTAGGAACGAGGAGGCAACAACTCCTTCACCCATGAGGCCCTTACACTCAAGTACAAACTGGACAACCAGTTTGAGCTGGTGTTTGTGGTAAGTGGGGTATTTTAGAGGGGTAGTGATTATATTTTCGACATATCTTTCACAGTCACTAAGAAAACCCTGATTAATTTCACCCAGTGTTAAGTGCTGAAGTAACTGAGAAAACTAGATAGGTGGTGGGGGAGAAGACAACTTCTAGACCAGGCAGAGAGCTTGGCTGCCTGCCTTTCAGGACAGAGAAACCTACTAGATGACAGAGCCTATCTCTGGAGGCCTGGGTTGAGTTGGCATCCCTCCATCCTGGGCTAGTATGTAAGCAGATATGTTGGCTCTGTTTACTTCTCTAAACAGGTTGGTTTTCAGAAGATCTTAACACTGACGTATGTAGACAAGTTGATAGATGATGTGCACCGGCTATTTCGGGACAAGTACCGCACAGAGATCCAACAGCAGAGTGCTTTAAGTCTATTGAATGGCACTTTTGACTTCCAAAATGACTTCCTGCGGCTCCTTCGGTGAGAGGCTTCCCTTCTCCAAAATCAATTTCCATGACTTGATGAGCTCTCTTCCTGAAGGTGGTTCAGGGATAGTAAATTGGGTATTTAAAACACTCTAGCTTTGCTGCCTCACTCTGTCATGTCCGTTTGGTATGGGGCCCTTTCTGGATTTTAATATTTTCTCCAGCATCAGGTAGAGAGAGAAACCATTCTCTTCTCCCTGTAGTGAAGCAGAGGAGAGCAGTAAAATCCGTGCTCCCACTACCATGAAGAAATTTGAAGATTCTGAAAAGGCCAAGAAACCTGTGAGGTCCATGATTGAAAACCGGGTGGAGAAGCCCAAGGAAAAAGCAAAAAACAGCAAAAAAAAGGGGGCCAAGAAAGAAGGTGTGCTTGAGCTCTGTGGGTATGTGGGGGCTTGAAAGGTGTGACGGTGGTGCTGACGATTGAGCTGTTCCTTCCTTTTGCCATTGCTTCTCTCCCTCTTATGTGCCTGCCACCTTCACCATCATCCTCAGGTCTCCACTCCCAAGATGTCTGGGGTGTTTGCTCTTAAGGATTTGAAAGACTTCCAACTATTGTCCAGTTGGTTGGGATTTGGCCCTTTTTTCTCCAGCGAGGTTTCTCCTAACAGGTTCTGATGGCCCTTTGGCTACCAGCAAAGCAGCCCCTGCTGAAAAGCCAGGTCTCCCAGCAGGGCCTGAGAATGGAGAACTGTCCAAAGAGGAACTGATACGCAGGAAGAGAGAGGAGTTCATTCAGAAGCATGGGAGGGGTATGGACAAATCCAGGTGAGTGTTCTTCCATCAGTTCTAATGTTACCTAGCTATGCTGGCAGCCAGCAAGCTGTTTCTAGTTTTTTCCCCTCCTCTTACCGTAACCTTTTGTCCCATGACTCTTTGCAGCAAGTCCACGAAGTCAGATGCTCCAAAGGAGAAGGGCAAAAAAGCACCCCGGGTGTGGGAACTAGGTGGCTCTGCTAACAAGGAAGTCTTGGATTATAGTACTCCCACCACCAATGGGACCCCAGAAGCAGCCCTGTCGGAGGATATCAACTTGGTAAGAAGCAACAGGTGTCAGATGCAGGTCTACTAACTGGATTCATTTGAGCAAAGGTGTAAATTCCATCTGGAGCTTCCCTGTCTTCCCTGCATTGTAGACAGGGGTGAAACCTGAGCTTTTGGTCCTCAGATCTTATAGTGAGTGTTCTGACCTCATCTCCATCCTTTTTCCACGTCCTCCAGATCCGAGGGACTGGGCCTGGGGGACAGCTTCAGGATCTGGATTGCAGCAGCTCAGATGACGAAGGGGTTGCTCCAAACTCCACCAAGCCTCGGTAGGATTTTGGGGGCAGGGTGCATACAACTAGAAGAGACAGGCCTTGATGTGGCTTACTTATATGTGTTTGTGATCATCTGTCCACAGTGCTACCAAAGGTACTCTGGGTGGCATGTTTGGGATGCTGAAGGGCCTTGTGGGTTCCAAGAGTTTGAGCCGTGAAGACATGGAATCTGTGCTGGACAAGATGCGCGATCATCTCATTGGTAAGTTCTGAGACTTGTTTCTCAGTGGAGCCATGTGATTACTTCCTGTTGACACAGTCTCACACCAGTTCTCTCTTCTAAGCTAAGAATGTGGCTGCAGACATTGCTGTCCAGCTCTGTGAATCTGTTGCCAACAAGTTGGAAGGGAAGGTGATGGGGACATTCAGCAGTAAGTATCTGTTAAGTCAGAATGTGCTTAGCATACCAAGAAGTTAGGCACATAATCTCTGCTCTTCCTGGGTGTGTGTGACTTATGGCAAATTCTTTAACTTGTAAACTTTATATAACCTACTCAAGAGTTATTGACTAAGTGAATTAATATTTAAAAATTGCTTGAATTAGGCCGGGGATTTAGCTCAGTGGTTCTGGTGCCTGTCTTGCAAGCGCAAGGGCTCAGGTTTGATCCCCGGTAAGCACATACAATACTGGGTGTGGAGACTCACGCCCAGGAGCAGTCAGTAATACATACCACAGTGCCAGGCATGGTGGCTCACGCCTGTAATCCCAGCACTTGGGAGGCAGAGGCAGGAGGATTGCTCTGATGTGAGTTTGAAGCTGAGCTGAGGGCCAGCCTGAACTACAAAGTGAGACCCTGTCTCCAAAAAAAAAAAAAAACCAAAAAACTAAAATTTGCTTGAATAGTATGGTCTAGACTCCTGGATCAGGATCCTAGCATCTTTTTAGTCCCCTTAGCTCAGAAAGGTGCATTTGTTTTCTGAGTCACTACACTGCCCAGGCTGGCCTTCCACTCAAGGCCTGTAGTGACTGCAACTGTATCCCCAGAAACTGGGATTACAAGCGCACATTGCCATGCCAAGCCAGGTGTTGGGTATTTGAGTACATTCCTTAGGTTTCATGGTTGTGTTTCTCCTACCCCCCTTTGCAGCCGTGACTTCCACAGTCAAACAGGCTCTGCAGGAGTCTCTGGTGCAGATTCTGCAGCCCCAGCGTCGGGTGGACATGCTGCGGGATATCATGGATGCCCAGCGACGCCATCGCCCTTATGTTGTCACCTTCTGTGGTGTCAATGGAGTGGGGAAATCTACTAATCTTGCCAAGGTCAGTGCAGTTCCCCGGCCTGTCACTGACACTGCTACATGTCATTCTCCATGTCTTAGAACTCCGAGTCTAGGGGACAGTTTTCTTTGCTGTTACAGATTTCCTTTTGGCTGTTAGAGAACGGCTTCAGCGTTCTGATTGCTGCCTGTGATACATTTCGGGCTGGGGCTGTGGAGCAGCTTCGTACACATACCCGGCGGCTGAGCACCCTGCACCCTCCAGAGAAGCACGGCGGCCGCACGATGGTGCAGCTGTTTGAGAAGGGCTATGGCAAGGATGCTGCTGGCATTGCCATGGAAGCCATTGCCTTTGGTATGGTGTACAGGAAGTGCGGGGGCTGCTGGAGCCCCTTTTCCTCTTAGATTCCCTTAGACTTTTCAGAAAATCACGCTCACACTACTACAAACTTAACTGCTTAGCAACAGAGGAAAGTCACGTTAGTTATTTGCTGGGCTCTACTTCTGGGTAACGAGTACAGGGCCAGACAAAGGTAACGACCCAGAGAAAGAAACCTGAATCTGGTCACCTCTGTCCTGTTGCTATCCTTTCCCCTAGTGGTTCTGGTAGTGGTCAAGAATAGGACAAGGCCTCCCTCATATCATCTATCAAGTTCTTTCACAAGGGAACCCAGAGCCTGAGTAAGGAAACAGATAAGTTTCCCACAGAGCTAGACTGCAGCTTCTTGGAAGGCTGGCAGTTGGTACATGTCTGTGCTACAGTTGAGTGTTTGACTAATCTCTCCCTGCAGCACGTAACCAAGGCTTTGATGTGGTGCTGGTGGACACGGCTGGCCGCATGCAAGACAATGCCCCCCTGATGACTGCCCTGGCCAAACTCATTACCGTCAATACACCTGACTTGGTGCTGTTTGTGGGGGAGGCCTTGGTAGGCAACGAAGCCGTGGACCAGCTGGTGAGGGCTTAGGGCTGAGTTCCCTTTACAACTTAAAACTTGTGCAAATTAGGTGGCTCTTATATCACCTTTTCCCTTTCCAGGTCAAGTTCAATAGAGCCTTGGCTGACCATTCTATGGCTCAAACGCCTCGGCTCATTGACGGCATTGTCCTTACCAAATTTGACACCATTGATGACAAGGTAAATGTGGGTGACAGAGGACAGTGAGACTGGTAGGAGCAATCGGCTCCTTTCACAAGGGAGTTAAGGCTTCAGGGATCTGCAGGCTCTGCAGCTATACTGAGGGAGGGAGAAGGGGCTTGAGCTGATTGCTGTCCCTTTTCTCCACTTTAGGTGGGAGCTGCTATTTCTATGACGTACATCACGAGCAAACCCATTGTCTTTGTGGGCACTGGCCAGACCTACTGTGATCTACGCAGTCTCAACGCCAAGGCTGTGGTGGCTGCCCTCATGAAGGCTTAACATGTCTCTTGCCTAATACCAAATGCCGCTTCCCCCAAAAAGCCCCTGTCCTTGTATCAAGAATGTGCTTTAGAGTATGTGAGTAACTTGTCTTCAGTGTAGTACTAAGGCAGAGCAGGGGCACCCGGGGGCATGCAGCTCCTAGTCCACCCCTGCTCAGCCTGGCCTCCATCGGCAAGGAGGGCCTAATCATGTTACAATCACTGCCCACCACCCTTCCCTATCCCTGTGAGCTTCCCTGTCCGACTCAGGCATCCCTTCACTCTGACTACAGACTCAGTCTCATCACAGCTTTGACCAGTGGCTGAAAGATCCAGCACCCGAGCTCTGCCAGTTAGGATGGTCCTAGAGGCATCTGTGCCTTAGGAGCAGTCTGGAGTCCCAGCTCCATCAGGTGAAGAGGCAGCTCTGGGTCCTGAATGGCACCTCCCTCTAGGACACACCTTTCAGGTGCCAGGATGACACCCACCTCACTGTGGCAGTGTATGGCCTATTAATTGCTGCTAACCCTAAATCTGGTGATGACCCCACCCCTTGGTTTTCCCAGAGCATCAGCTAGGCCAGAGTGATTTGTTACGAATGAGTGCAAGTCCCTGCATCCCTCAGAAACAGGGAGCTAAGCTTCAGTGTTGCATTGGGCTTCTCAGACTGCCGGCTCCTTCCCCTCTGAGTCCAGATGTAAGCTTTGCATGTGCCCCTTCCTGGGCAAAAACCAGCTGTCAGGAAGGAGTTCCCATTGCCTCTTCTTCACCCTCTCCTCTGCCTACTGAGCAGGTCCTGGCTTTTCCTCATCCCTCTCTTCTACAGTGCCTGGTAGACAAGTGCTACATTGACGAATACAAACCTCTTCTTAAGACGTCCTGTAGCTTGGTATTACAGATGTGCTATTAGTGCAATAAGGTGAAGGCTGTCTGCCCAGAGAAATACATAATTTATATGAAAAAATAAATTTCATAAATAAACTCTTTGGTCTTGAAGTTATTTTATATAGGATTCAGAACTAAAATCCTAAATCGTGCTAATTCTAGGTCTTGGGTATAGTAAGGATAACAAAACAGGAATTTGCAATGCTCTGAGAAATCCAAAGAGGTTACACCACCGCACATTAAATGATGGATGGAACCTTTAAAATTTATGTTGAGTTAGAAAAATTAGGCTTCTTTGTACCATGCTGCAGTGACTCAAAGTGAAGCCAGGGCTCTGGCAAGTAAATGAACAAGCCTTTAATACGACTCAGTTATGTAAAATACTGTACAGTGTAAAAGAGCTAGAAAACTAGAGCTTCAAGTCATGTTTTAAAAAAGCAATTAAGCGTAATTGAAAAACCAAGTGTTGAGTACAAAACCGCAACAGGAGCCTCACTGACTCATGACTTCGAGCTCCCCAGTCCTTCATGCAGGGCTACAGTCCCCTTTAGTGGAGGTCACGTATGAGTCTCCGTGTGGACACAGGCATGTCAGTTTGGGGTGGGGGCTGCATCTGGGTCCCACTGTCACGTAGGTATTCTTCAGCTGCTCAGGAAGCAAAGGATCAAGAACCAGCTGGCATGAAGGAAGAGCTGGAAAATTTTCTCCCTAGTCCACCCACAAGCTTTCACCTCTGGACAGTGGCACTTCTGGAGCTGTGCTGGGCTCTTTTACATTTGCTTGTTGAACACTGTCCACAGTAGGCCTCACAGCTTGGTGTAATGGTGCCATTTCTCTATCTTGCTCATGTACTATAGCCTGTGGGGAGAAGAAAGGCAGAGAATAAAAGTCACAAAACGTTTACACATCTAAAGCTGCAAACCTTCAGAAATCAAGATTGAGCAATCTTATAGATAGGAAAAGACTAATGGGAGTAATCCTTACTCTCCACAGACTTTACAAAGCTTCATGAAAACCTGACACGGACCAAGAATTGGTAACACCATACCTCGTATCTCACCATGTGCTGCAGATGAACCGTTTAGCTGGCCTTCTCTCACCATCCCTGCTAAATACAAACACGTCAGTGTCAGACATAAGAGAAAAGACCATCTAAACGGAGTCGAGGGTACGTGGCATGCCTAAGGGCGACATCTAGAGATGAAATAGATGAGGTGGGAGGATAAACTGGGTCAGTATTCAGACTCACCATGTAATGCAAACACTGAAGCCCCTCTGCTGAGTCTGCTTGTGAAGAAAACACTTCACACGAGCAGTGTTTGCCATCTGTAAGTAGTACTTTACTAGTTAAATTCTATTTTACCAAGGGTGGGGAGCGTGTAGGTAAGCAAACTGAACCAAGGAGAAGAATGAAAAATATACTTTACATAGTAAGTGGGCTATGCTGTCCAATATGGGATGACCAGCTACAAATGGCCAGTTTGAATTTAATTAACAATTCTGCTCTTCAGCTACATTTCAAGAGCTTGGTTTGTGACTTTGGTAGGACAGAGAAGATAACAGGCTATTTTTATCATGGAAGATTCTACTGGATAGTACTTGGATGGATAATCAGGAAGAAGTAAGAAAAAATACAGGGAAAAATAGCAGAATTTAGTCAAAATACAAACAGGCAAGGCACTAAAACAGAAATTGGTATTCCCTTCTTGGAAAGCAAGTCAGCGGTATTTACCAACCACTAAACTGTTCATGTCTTTGACCTACTAGTTATACCCAATTCATCCAGAAGGAATTACTGGCAATGAAAATACTAAAGATGTGACTCATTACATTTCTTAAGACAGAAAAAACAACTTTGGCATCCTTTCACTCTGCCTACAGACTCAGTCTCATCACAGCTTTGACCAGCGGTTGAATGATCCAGCACCCGAGCTCTGCCAGTTAGAATGCTCCTAGAGGCATCTGTGCCTTAGGAGCAGTCTGGAGTCCCAGCTCCATCAGGTGAAGAGGCTCTGCACTGGAAGGCAGAGGCAGAAGGATCACCCAGCTGTGAAGCCAGCATGGGATACACAGTTCAAGGCGGGCCCAAACTACACAGGAAGGCCCTGTCTCAGAAAAGTGGTGGGACACAGCTCAGAGCAAAGGCTATAGCTTCAATTCCCACTTTGCAAAACTACTGTTGTATTTAATCTTTTTTTTTTTTTTTCCCCAGTACTGGGGATTGAACTCAGGATCTTGTGCTTGTGAGGCAGGCACAGTGCCACTGAGCTAAATCCCTGGTCCTCATTTAATCTTAACAGGAATCAAATGTTTTGGAATACCACAAATTCTATTCATAGCTGGGTGGTACGCTTCCTACAAGAGTGGCTTTCCTCAAAGTTATCCAGTCATTAAGGCATTGTATACCTTTAAAAATTAGAGATTTTCAGTTATCACCAGAGGAGTTAGTAATGTAACACTCGGAGAGCACTTTCAGGTAGAAGTATTATTTCGCTTAAATCTCTATAAATATTACTGATAAACATTAAGAAATATCTACAAATATTATTGATAAACATTAAGAAGTATTCGGAGCATTTGCTATGCGCCTGACACTGGACCTTGTATAGTACTGTGCTTATTTTTTGCACAATAAAAATTGCTTGAAATGTTCTATAGTATCTAGTACATGTATACTTCAGAAAACTCCATGAGGAAAAGAAAAATCTCTTACAATTCGCTAATCCAGTGCCACACAAGCAATTGTTTGGAGAGAATTAGCAACTGGGACATTTTTGGTGTCAAGTTTCTGCCTTTATACACAAGTCACAGTGACCCTCTTGTCTTGGCCTCCTGATGCTGGAGTTACAGTGTACACTACATTTCTGACTGAACAATTTCCTTAAGAGAAATTTATTTTAGGATAGATTGTATTGTTGGGTCAAAGCTTTTTAGATTTTTTAAACATATTCTTACATTTATCTTCATAAAAGATTCCTTGGGCTGGGGATTTAGCTCAGTGGTCCTGGAGCCTGCCTTGCAATTCCTGATTGCCCAGTAACTACAAACAACAACAATACCAGGCATACTGACCCATGCTCACCAGCAATCAGTACCACACACAATTCTGGGCATGGTGACTCACACCTGTAATCCTAGCACTTGGGAGGCAGAGGATTGCTAGGAGTTCAAGGCTCGCCTGGACTACATAGTGGGCTTGGGGCCAGCCTGAACTATAAAGCAAGACTCTGTCTCAAAAAAAAGATTCCTCATCCTACCAACAAGTTTATTCATCATAACACACCCAACGCTGAAGGGCTGGGATTCTCTGCTTCCTCCTCCTTTTGTCACCAACACATCTCACCTAGTTTACCCCTTGTGGAGATCTCATAGGTCAGTCGCTTGAAATACTCTGGAAGATCAGCATAGTCATTTCCATAGGAGATAACCTTGATCCCCTTGTCCAGCATGTTTTCTCGAAGCTTTTTGAACTCATCCACGTCTCCTCTCCGAACCAGCATGAAATGTTCCAAGTCAGATTTATGCTTGACAGCCTCTAGGAAGAGGGCCTGGAAAGTGGTGTCGTCCACGGTCCAGCCACAACCCAGGAAGAGAAATGACTTGTTTTCGTAGAGTTTTTGAATCTCTCTCTTGAAGGAAAAGAAACAACACACTCATGACACCAAGGACAGACATGAGGCACGGCTAAAACAAAAAGTCAACAGTATACAACTGCTGCAGTCAGATGATTGCAAAGACCAATTAACCAAGGTTGAAGAGGTAGACATACTCTTTGTAGGCTGACCAAGCAGGCTGATCTCTTGCTCATTATTTTTTACCTAGATAAAACATCTACTTTTCATACATTCTTCTATAGCTTCTGTCATCAGAGTTCTGTAGGACTGGCATTGTTCTAGTGGTCTAGTAGTTTATGTTTCAGATCTGTGTGCCTAGAGATCATTAGGCAAGAATGGGTCTTCAATATCTTCTTTTCATTTTCTGGGCCACATGACTTTCCTTTGCCTTACAAATTGAGCTGCAGATCATCGAGAAGATAATTTCATCACAAGATATGCTCAAAGTCTGATTACTTAGAACATCAACAGGTAAACACTGTGTGCATCTACATATACACACACCCATAAATCTAAAATCAGTAGAAATTACTTTGTTGAAGGGAACATTCACTCTCAGTGGTAAAGATGGTTACAGCAGGTGTCAGGAAAAAATAAGTCTTGTGCTGCACAAAACTCCAAATTTCTTGGTCTTTCTTTAGCTATACCCTATGAATAAGAACCATTCTCTGTGACACAGTCTTGACAATAGCCAGCACTACACTGGGGACCAGTGAATTTCTCTACACATCACTGACTGGGAAGTGCTTGTAGTTTAAACAGGTACATGTGAATAATTTTAGTTTATCAGTTATTTATTGACATCTAGTCTTACTATGTAGTTTAGGCTGGCCTTCAACTGTGTACACAGGTTGGCCTCAAACTCTTGGCAATATTTCTGCCTTGGCTTCTCAAGTGCTGGGGTTATAGGTGTGTGCCACCACGGCTAGCCAGAATAATTCTAAAACTTGTGTCTCAAAAGGTCAAGAAATATGAAGGAAAAAACCTTAATTTTATTACCCAAGTCATTTCCTCCATGTTTTCCATTGAGCAGTGAGTGTCAGCAAGTGTAGTTATTTCAGTCTAAGCCCCTGCCAATACACAATTCCCTTTAGAATGTATGCTCCAGTAGTGGTTGGTTTGTAAAAGGTGTCTAATTTATTTCTGGCACAGAATCATTAAGAAATCAAATGAAGAACAGTACTGATGTGTTCTCTGTGTAGGAAGACGATGCCAACACCTGCTGACTGCTCACCAGGTACACACAAAACCTAACCGGAATGGAAGCTCTGCATCTCCTAGAGCCCCATGTGTACTTGTCACAAGCTAAGAGCCATGAGAAGGAAGTAGGATCTTTCAGTTTTTGAGTAATGAAAAGGAAACTCTTTCCCCCTTTAATACCTGGGGATATTTAGAGGCATTTCAGGAAGGAATTCCTAAGCCCAGCAAGCTCAGCCCCACTCACCATAACTTCTGTGTTCCTGAGCACGTTCTGATACCCAGCTGGATGAAGGACAATGCCACTAGGGTTGGTGTAGACCCCATGGATGTGTAACACGCTCAGCTTCCGCTTCTCCTGAGCCCACTCCAGGACCTGCATGACACACACACAGCTCGACCACGTTGGCAGGGTAAGCACCTGCTCAAAGGTCACAAGGGACTAGAGGCTGTTTTGAGGACCAGACTTCCAACATAGCTCTTCAGCTTCATGATATCACAGCACCAGAGTGCAAAACCTGATGTGGCTTTTACGTTTCCATTTCAGGTATGACTGTCAGGAATGGCGGCAGCAAGCCTGGTGATTTCTCTTTGAAAATAACAATTACGAATTAGAATTTATCATTTAAAGAAACAATGGTGGCCACTTCCACTGGTAACAGACACGAGAGCTATGGACAACCTCTTCAGTGATGGCCCAAGAAATCATGCTTCCCTGTGCCAGGGCCACAGAGACTCCAGGCTGGACACATGGCTTGCCTTTGCCAGTGGGTATTAGCAAACACAACACAAGCAAAAGCTTAAGAAGTGTTGGCATGGATGAAGTCTTTGCTGCTTTTGAACACAGCTGCCACATGAAGAAGCCCAGGCTAAACACATGTTTCTACACACAGTAGTTGCCTGTATCTACATACAGTCGAATAAAGCCCATCTTATCTACCATGGAGTCCTAGCCTGGCTACAGATGACTGCAGCTCTGTCTTGGGGTTTCTCATGTGGCAGCAGAAGAGTGGTACAATGATCACATCAGTTACCCACGAGGAACCTAAAAGGCTTCCCATGAAGAGCCACCATTCAGATGGCGGTGGTTACAGCAGCCACTGAATTTCACTGCTCCATATCCCCAAAGATCTTTTACTCTTCTATTGCTGGGGAGAAATGGAGAATGGATTAGGAAAGAGTCACTAGATATAAAGATTTAGAATTTGAGCATCACTAGGCTTCATTTTAGTCAGTGGCTTTAACCAGCAAACTTTGCCCATCCAAGTACTAACGAGGCCTGGCCCAGCTAGATTCTGAGATCAGAGGCGATCACATGCATGTGTGGTGGCATGTTATAACCAAATACTACACTCCCGAAATGACCCTGGTGTGGGCTAACAAATATAAAGCAGACATGGAGGCTCAAGGAAGGAATGGAAAGGAAAAAACCAAGACTTACAGGGATCTTTGGTTTTGAAAAGACCCTTCTGTTTCTGATCCCCATGAATAACTGGCTATGATCTATAATCTTCCAAGACTGTACCAGACATGGCATGGAAACTGTTCTAGCCACTGTTTTGAAATTTCATACAATGGTTTATTAATTGAGAAATATTTACTGAGTCTCTGCTAAGTACTAAGAACTATCTGACAGATGAAAGAAAGGCTAACATGCACGTGAAAGTGGTTTCTCAGGGTGGGGATACCTGAGCTGAGACTTACAGGCGAAAAAGGAGCCTGGCTGTTCACAGCCTGGATGAGGAGCTGCAAAGCCCTGCAGCTGGAAAAAGCCAGTTTCAAAGGCACCACTTTTCCAAATTCAATTCCCTTTTTTACAACCTGGCTTAGGTTTACAAAACTACAAGGGTAATGTCATAGCTGCTACTCTGGCAGAGGCAGGACCGTGGCAATGGATCAATTACTTTTCTATTCAGATTATTTAGACTATCTAGCTACGTTCTAAGATGGAAATGAAGGCAAGTTCCTGAGGAAAACAAAGGGTAGAAAGAAAATTACAAAAACCACAGGGCCAAAGGAGACCTTACAAACTCATTTTAAGCTGACAAAGACCAATATCTTCAACTCACTAGTATGGCAGATGGGTTAGATTTAATATGGGTTATTTATATATATATAAAATACATATATACACAGAGACGCACACATACAAAATACATGTACATATTCTTCCCCTACTTGGTACTGGGAACCAAACTCAGGATGGTGTACTTGCCACAAGTACAGGATGGTGGTGCTACAAGTAGGGTACCACTAAGCTACATCCCCAGCCCCGGGGTTATACTTTTAAAAATGCTGAATGTTAACCTCAACTGCCTGGTCTGGAACTTGCTCTTGTAATTATCAAAAAGTAGTCTTCATACATTTCCAAAAAATGTCAAAGTACACCCTGAACAAAATTCTATATAAACAATTTACTACTCCATACTATCTCATGCTATTAAGTTCTTATAGTTCATATGACTTTTTTATCTTGCTTTTAAAACTGGGTTGGAGTGTCAAAACCTGAAGTAAACACTTTCAAGGTCTGTGCATTTTAATTGATTTCCTCTCTGAAGGAAACAAACCCCCAAAATATAAGGAGGGAAATGCTTCCTTTCTTGCGTTCTATAAACACCAACCAGGAAAGATTTTCTTATTCAAACACCACCCACTAGCATGAAAAATAGATTAATTTGTGCTTTACCTTTTTCTCATCAGTAAGGTCAAGGGATTCCAGCTGTTTTCCCTGGTCTGCTGCATACAGTTCCAGGAGATTGTCAAAATTTGTAGTTAATACCAGAGCTCCGTTTTCCATCAGATGAAGGACTGACTGTAAAAGCTGTTTCCCAGAATCTTCCATCTTTGACTCCAAGTCATCAAATACTTCATATAAACAGTCTTTGAAAAATGTGGATCGAACATTACTGGTTCGCTGGTAAGGGATTTGAAAAAAGGAAAAGTAACCTATGTTGTTTTGGTAACAAAATATTTGAATGATGGTGTACACTTATAATCGAAGCGCCCTGGGAGGCAGGAGGACTTCAAATGCAAACTAAGCTTGGGTAACTTAGTGACCTACTGAGCCTGTGTCAAAAAAAAGAGAGAAAGAAAAAAGGAAAAGAAGTCAAGGATGCAGCTCAGTGCAAAGGCCGTCGGTTCAACCTCTAGTACAGGAGATATTTTGTACTTAAAATAGGGACAAAATATTTAAATTAAGGAAAAATTTTTATAGAAAAGAGAAAATGGGCACAATTAAGAGATATACATTTATTATAAGGATTACAAGAGAGTTGGGTTAGAAAGGATAGCACTAATTACTTCTAATTAGGCCTCAGGTAAGAACTTGGTGACACTATTAAATTTAGCCTTGTCTACAGGATAATCACTATATGACAGGTGTAAATGTAGTTTAGTATTTCCTTATTTCTTTCTCTCTCTTTTCTGGGGCGGATGGGTGGGGACAGGATCATCATGAGCTCAAGGCCAGGCAGGGATACACAGTGAATTCAAAGCCAGCCTGAACCACAGAGCAAGACTCTATCTCAAAAACAAAACCAAAAGCAGCAAAACAAAGCAAATAATTAAATGCAAGAGGAGAATTTTGCAAACTGGGGACTGAACCAATGGCCTTTGCTCTGAGCTACATTGCAGCACTTTTTTGAGACAGCCTCACTATGTAGCCCAGGCTAGCCTCAAATTCGGGTAGTCCTCTTGCTTCAGCCTCCCAGGTGCTGGGATTACAGGAATGTACTACCATGCCCAGTATCCAGTATTTTTATGGAGTGGTGACTGAATTTAAGACCTCTGCATTCCTGGCTCCTTTGAGACGGGGTTTGCCAAATTGTTAAACTACCCAAGCAGCGCTTGAACTTGCAATCTTCCTGTCTTAGTCTCTCAGATGGCTGAAATTACAGGCATGTGCCACCCATGTCTCATTTGGCATTTCTCTTTCTAATCCTAGGTGTTCTGTACAGCTGCTCATGGAATTAGTAAAACCATTTAACAACTCCCTGTCATTTTACTCTTGGGTTAATTCAGCAGTGTGTCTATAGGTTTGCTATCAAGGCTACCTAGTACACTTAAAACACATTTTACATAAGAAGTTTGCATTTTAAGTGCTAAAATTACTAAACATTAATCTATTTGAAGTAAATCGTTCCTTATAGTTTAATAATTGCTTCCCAAGCTTCATTTGAATCCATGTCAATAAGTCACATGCAGTGTAATGTTTTGGTCATTGACAGACCATGTATGTGCCATGATGTACCCCTCGGTGATGTCACAGCCATCTTAGTCTGTGCGAGAGCCCTCAACAATGTACAAAACGGCCCAGCCATGATTTTCTTGGAAGGTGTCCCACTGTTAAACAATACACGACTGTATGCCTAAGGACTGATAAGACAAGACAGTACCACCTTTAGCCAGCCTCACATCCCAAGAAGCTGGGACCGACTACAGGCACCAGCTGTCTTGCCTAGTTCTGAGAACTCTTAACTGTTCCCATTCCAACCACAAAGAACTGTACTAAATTGCCAGAGTATATAAATACTTGGCTCCTTTGGTTTTCCTTCAAAGTAGCGGCCTCTACCTTTTTGGTTTCTTTTTTGTTTAACTGTTTCCTTCTTGGTTTCTTTTGTGTTATTCCTCTTCTTCAGGACCTTGTTGTGCTCAATTGCTGGCCCTTCCATGTGTGTTTCTAATAGTGCTATGCACAGATAAAGTTCTGTTTCCATGGAACCATCTAAGCAGATTCATGCAACACATCTTGCTTTGCTGAACTTGTTGCCTAATTTGACAAAGTACTTTATACAATTCTGATTCCTTTAAGTCACACCTACAAATGCTACACTACACATGGTAATACTTTCCCAGTGGAAACATTACAGCACAGCAGTGGAATGCGTCTCTGCGGGGGTGTGGGGGCCATGCTCAGGTTCCCTGGTCCCTATCCACATTGCACATGCCACTAGAACACACGCTTCTCACTGTATCTTGCTGTCAGCAGGTTTAGATAATTTTCTAGCGGGAAACAGATGAAGCAACCAGAACTTACATCAGCAGCTAAGAAAGTGGGTCCTACTCTCCATTTATCCATTCTCATTACAAAATGAAATGGCATAAATACTTATATCACGTACCCAATGCACACAGGGAGCCATGTGGGGACTTTTAATAGAATCGAATGAGATGAACAATCTGATCAGAAGCAAATGGTGAGAAATCTGTAACGCCAGTTAGTGAGTTTCATTACTCACATGAATCAAGTACTACTGAAGGCTACTTACCCTGCTCCTTTTTTGTTCATTTGTTGTTCTGAGACAGGGTCTTGTTTTGTAGTTCAGGCTGGCCCTGAACTCACTACGTAGCCCAGGCTAGCCTTGAACTCATGACAATCTTCTTGTTTCTGCCTCCTGAGTGCTGGGATTACAGGTGTGAGCCACCATGCCAGCAACTGTGGTATGTGGTACTGCGGATCGAACTTAGGATCTTGCTCTTGGCAGGCATCTGCCAGAGCGACTGAGATAAATCCCCAACTTTCTGTTGCTTTAATCTCCGTCAAAATTATTACCTCATTTACCCTAAAACCTAGCAACTGCACTTCTGGGAATGTATTCCACACATAACTGTAAGCCAGTGAAATATACAAAGGGTATCACTTAGTGTTATTTTAAAATCAAAGACTATAAACAAACCAAGTATCCATATGCAGTGGACTGTTGAGGCCTGGTATCCATGGTATAGTTTGGATCAAGAAAAAACATTTTCAAATATTTTATATAGTTGAGAACTCAAATGTCCTTCAAAAGGCCCCAGTAGTGAAAGTTTGGGAAGGTGGGGTTGGTAGGAAGCTGCGGAACCTGGAGGGATGGAGGTCAGGGTGAGGCAGCCCTGAAGGGGTCTGGGGGACCCTGGCCTTCCTCTGTCTCCCTATTTCTCCCTGTTCACGACACAAATGGTTCTGTTCTGCTGCATGTGTCTGCCATGATATGCCGCCTTCAGCACAGGCCCAGAACAACAGGACAACTCACCACAGAGCCAAAATAAACCTGTCTCGTGAGATGTGAATTCTCCCAGGAAACACCAGACATGAGAATGGGATGGACAGATCTCCAGGACACACTGTGAGGTGGAAGAAGATGCAGAACACTGTCTAAACCGCCATCTGCTGGAGACAGTGAAGGAAGAACACAATCCTCCTGTCTCTACTTGCAGAAGGAAACGCTGGAAGGAGAACCACACACGCAGGGACCTATGGCCAGGAGTCTGGGGACAGAAGACAGACAAGTGCAGGGACGGGAGCAAGATCCCCCAACAGATACAAGCCTTTCTACATACTTCTGATTTTGCGCTGTGTATAGAAACCTATTCAAAACAGCAAGACTGAATGTGAAACTCAGTAAAGAATTCAGGGACTTCCTCTTTTTTTCCGCAGAGAATTTTCTTCTTATAATTCCTAACTTCACTTTGAACCCTGACACACACAGACAATCCTACACCTGTAGTCTCAACACAGGTGTCATTACTGCACACACAGGTAAAGGACCTGGGGTGGACAATCAGGCTGTCATGCTGTGGAGCACATTGTCTTGCTTCTAAGAGAAAAAAATACAAAAGGCTTATTAAACTTGAGAATTCCTTGAGTCATTTATTTTATTTTAAGTTTATTTGAGAAAGCAGAAGTGAGGACTGGAGGGAGAAACCTTCACTGCAGATCGAGCTTGGGCTAGACTAGAAAAAAGGGGGAGAGAATGAAGATAAATGTACACACTGTGTCTGGGAAAGTGTGTGCTATTGGGGAAAGTTATGAGAACTGATTCCTTCATTTTAGTTGGATTTCTTTTAGTGTTATTTTTGTAAGATCAAAACACAAAGCAGCTTTGGTAGCAGCACTGATTTCTGCAGATCTGAAATGACTCTTTCCTGCAGGTGGCCCAGAACTGAGTTTCTCAGCCCTGTAAGCAGAGAGCGAAATGCAAACATAAACAAGGAGGTTCAGAAGTCAAAGGACAGGTCGAACTCCCACACAACTTCCAGGAACCTTTCCCACTCCCCCAAGCCACCCAGTGGAGGCCAATGTTGTGTCCTTTCCTTCTACACTGAAGCGCTGAGACTTCCAAATCCACATGTGGTTCAACAGTAACCATCACTTCTATTTTCTCCAATGTTAATGCTTCTATCATTTGTTTACTGTCATTTTTAAAGTAAAATTGTGTTTGATGAAAAGAGGTGGCTATTTCAGCTTACAATTCATATAATCACTCAAGTGTCACTAGTGCCCTTTATTCTGCACAGAACCTCATGAGGTACAGCCCTCATAGGGATCAAGCCCAGAGCCTCTGTGCCGCCACCAGGCCCCTTTCCCAAGCTTATGTGTGCAAAACAAAATCCTGACTTAGGTTTAAATGAATCCTTAGGTTTAAATAAACCCTGACCCAGGGTTCTAGGGTATTTAAATGGTAGGATCTTACTTTTTTTGAGACAAGGTCTCGCTTTGTAGTTCAGGCTGGCCCTGAACTTACTATGTAGTCCAGGCTAGCCGTGAACTCATAGCAATCCTCCTACCTCTGCCTCCTGAGTGCTAGGATTATAGGCGTGAGCCACCACGCCCAGCATATGTGGCACTGCAATTGAACTTGGGACATTGCACTTGCCAGGCAGATGCCAGAGCCACTGAGTGAAATCCCTCAGCCTGGATCTTTTTGACTCCAAAGCTCAAGCTTGTCACCTTGAATCCATAATGTTACTTTTCTGTTTTATGAAACTCAATTCAGTAGATGGGCCAGTTACCCCTGCCATTTGTTATGACTCTTTTTTCAGACCAGGTACCGCTATGCCAGACTGGCCTTTAACTTGCAGTGATCCTCCTGCATCAGCCTCTCAAGTGCTATGATTATAGGAGTGCACCACCAGACTCAGGAAAATCAAAGTGTAAAACAATGTAAAATCACAGTAATGTTAAGACAATACTTGTCTTTTCAATGCGTTGATATTTGCCCAGGGGACAAGAGCAATGGTGAGGGAGGCTGAAGTGAGATAAGTGTCCTCCCTCCATGCCTCACAGTAAGAAACGAAGAAGCCAGAGTCACTTAAGAATGGAGCAGTCAAGGTTGGGACTGCTTAAATCTTTTTTTTTTAAGGTTTTTTGAGACAGGGTCTCGCTTTGTGGTTCAGGCTTGCCCTGAGCTCAGCCTCAAACTCACATCACAATCCTCCTGCCTCTGCCTCCCGAGTGCTGGGATTACAGGCGTGAGCCACCACCCCCGGCACTGTGGTATGTGGTACTGGTTGCTGCTGGGTGTGGGTCTCCACACCCAGTATGGTATGTGGCTACTGGGGATCGAACCCGGGTCCTTGCGCTTGCAAGACAGGCGCCGGAACCACTGAGCTAACTCCCCGGCCCAGGACTGCTTAAATCTTGACCCCTGGGTGGATGATCTTTTGACATTTTGTGTGAACAAACAGGAAACGTGGGTGTTTCTCCTTCACAATGTAATATTTAGAGTTGTCTTGAAGCAAGACATGAATAATTTTACTCATGTAATCAGTTTTTCTTCAAAGAATGACTCACAAACTAAGCTCATTTAACAGATTTGTGTATATTCAGGAATTAAAAAAAAATTAATGAAGTGGATTTGTCATTTTGAAGAAAGCATGATGATTGCTGCCTTTGTTGCCAATGATGTGTCTGAACTTTTAAGCAAAAATCAGAATTTTAGATGGCCAGGGATTTAGCTCAGTGGTTCTGAGATCTGCCTTGAAAGTGCAAGATCCCAAGTTCAATCCCTGGCAACCACATACAACAATGCTGGGCATGGCTCACTCCTGCCTGGTGGCTCATTCCTGTAATCCCAGTACTTGGGAGGCAGAGGCAGGAGGACTGCTCTGAGTTCACGGCTAGCCTGGACTACATAGTAAGTTCAGGGCCAGCATGAACTACAAAGCAAGACCCTGTCTCAAAAAAAAAAAAAAAAAATCAGAATTTTAGAAAACTTTCATCTTCATTCATAAGCCTGATAGTGGCCAAATACTCTTTTGTGGCTATTGGGGACAAAGCCACAGCTTTTTGGCTGTGATGTGCACGTCAATTTCTGAAAGACTGTGTAACTCGGTGAATCATTATTTTCCAAAAGGCCAGTAGGGGATGTCACAAAACTGTGGGCAGAGGATTCACCCTGAGTGCAGGATAGACCAGAGAAGACTTTTAACCCGAAAGAGCAGGAAACCAGAGAAAACAGATGTAAGAATCCTGCTGTTTTCTATTAAACCAGATATTAAATGGATTGGCAAAAATATGAAATAATTCTACTTTTCTTACTCATTTTCGTTTTGGAAAAGTTTTCAGCTGGGCACAGTATGCACACCAGCAACAGGAAACTGAAGTAGGAATTCCAGGTAAGTCTGAACTATGGAATAAGACCTTGCTTTAGAAACCAGTTTCAATAAAATATTATCTATGTTAACATATAGTTATTTTAAAATAAATATTTAAAATATTTCTCAGTTAAAAAAAATTTCTTTTTGAGACAGGGTCTTGCTTTTGTAGTTCAAGCTGTCCTTGAGCTCAGCCTTGAACTCTCAGCAATCCTCCTGCCTGGGGCCCTGAGTGCTTGAACAACGGATGTGAGCCACCATTCCTTGCACTATGCTATGTGGTTCTGATTGCTGATGGGTGGGCCTGAGTCTCCACACCCATCAATGTTGTATGTGGTTACTGAGGATTGAACCCAGGTCCTTGCACTTGCAAAGCAGGCGCCAGAACCACTGAGCTAACTGCCTGGCCCCTCAATTTTAATTTTTAATAGAGAATGTTGATATGTATGATGCATGCAATCAAAAGCTATTTGGCATCTGTGATTTTTTTTTTTTTTTTTTTTTGGAGACAGGGTCTTGCTTTGCAGTTCAGGCTGGTCCTTAACTCAGCCTGGAACTCTGCAAGCCTCCTGCCTCTGCCTCTTCAGTGGTGAGATTACAGGCATGAGGTATGTGGTACTGATTGCTGGTAGACGTTTGTCACCATGCCTGGCATTGTGGTATGTGGTTACTAGGGATCGAACCCCAGACCTTGTGCTTATAATGCAGATGCCAGAACCATTGAGCTAAATCCCTGGCACATTTGCGATAATTTTA
Source organism: Petromus typicus (assembly GCA_004026965.1). NCBI lineage: Eukaryota > Metazoa > Chordata > Mammalia > Rodentia > Petromuridae > Petromus > Petromus typicus. Next base: position 4,987 of record PVIR01010460.1, on the reverse strand, counting down.
GAGTGGAATAATATACACGGTCTTCTGAGACTGGCTTCTTCACGTCAGCGTAACACTTCAGAATTCATCCACGTGTGGCTTGTCCCACTTCTCCACTACTTTTTTTGAGACATGGTTTCAGTACATAGTTCAGGCTGGTCTTGAACTCTCATATAGCCCAGCCTGGCCACAAACTTGAGGTGATTCTTCTGTCTCAGCCTTCTGAGAGCTGGATTACAGGCATGGGCCACTATATTCAGCTTTTACTTTTTTTGGATACTACTCTATCATATGAAAATGCCAGATGCTGCTTATTCATTTGTCTTTCTGTATTATATCCATATTTTGGCTGCTTCATAATGCTATAAACACTCATTTGTAAGTTTCTGTGTGAACATCTCTTGGGTCCCTACATGAGTGCCTTACTGGGTCAGAAAGTAGCTATCTCCTGCCAGGCTGCTGCCCAAGAGCTGGACCACTTCACATACTCACACTGCTTCAATTTTTTCACATCCTTGTCAACTCTTACTATTTTTACTTCTACTTTTTTTCCTTTTTTGACAGTACTACAGATCAGACCTGGAGGTGCTCTGCCACTGAGCTGCTGCTAACCTGCCCAAGCAAGACTCCAACTTGTAATCCTCGTGCCCTAACTTCGTGCACAGTTAGAATGCAGTGTCCACCAGTGCCCAGCTTCTTTCATTTCTTGATTCTAACCATCCTACTGAATGTGAAGTAGCTCTTCATGTGGTTTAAGTTTGCATTTTCCTAACGATTGATGTCAAGTATTTTTTCATATGTTTATCTTAAGAGAAATGCATATTTCTCCTGAAATAGACATTTTGCTGTGCTTTAACTGGACTGTCTTGTTACTGTACTGATTTTAGTGGTTCTTTACATGTTTTAGTACTAGACCCTGATCATAATATTTGCAATTCTTTTTTATATTCTATGTATTGTTTTGGCATTTTATTGATGGTAAATATTAATGCAGTTAAGTTTCAAATTCTGGTCAGGCTGCTTGTCCTTTGGTACTCCAGCTAAGAGTTCTTGGCCATGCTATTTGATTACTGCTGCTCTGCAATAGTTCTGCAGTCAGAAAGTGAGTCCTTCTACTTTGTGCTTTTTCAAGATTGTTTTGACTGTTCTGGGTCCCCTGAAGTTCCATATGAATGTTAAACTTGGCTTGTCAAGTTCTACAGACATACGAGCTGGGATTCTGACAGGGATTACATTTCATCTGTGTATCAGTTTGGGGAGTACTCTATCCTGACCCATGAGCATTTGCTGTGGCTCCATTCATTTAGATCTTTCTTTAAATGTTTTATAGTTTTCATAGCATCAGTTTTGAAATTGTAAAAACTACTTATCTCTTCTTTCCTTCTTTTTGGGCTAGTATCTGAACCCAGGGGCTTGAGCATTCAACACAGGAGTTATGTTTGTGCCCTATTCCTATTTCTTTTCTCTTTTTTTGGAGATGAGGTCTTATTATGGCCCAGGTTTGCCTCAGACTAAAAATCCTCCCACCTCGGCCTTGTTTGGGGTTGTAGGCATGCTGCACTACGCCTGGTTATTTCTTTTTGATGCTGTTGTAAGTGGAACGGATGATTTTTTCTTTTTATTTTTTGAGACAAGATCTCATTAAACAGTGCAGGCTGGTCTTGAACCCTGAGTAATCCACCTGTCTCAACCTCCTGAGTGCTGGTGTCACAATCATATGCCCAGCTAGGAGGAATAATTCTGAAATTTCACTTTAGGATGGTTCACCCCAAGTGTCTAGAAATCTTATTGATCTTTTTTTTTTTTTTTTTTTTTGAGATAGGGTCTCACTTTGTGGTTCAGGCTGGCCCTTAACTCAGCCTCAAACTCACATCACAGCAATCCTCCGCCTCTGCCTCCCCAGTGCTGGGATTACAGGCGTGAGCCACCACACCCGGCACTGTGGTATGTGGTACTGGTTACTGCTGGGCGTGAGTCTCCACACCCAGTATGGTGTGTGGTTACCGGGGAATCGAACCCGGGTCCTTGTGCTTGCAAGACCGGTGCTGGAACCACGGAGCTAACTCCCCAGCCATTATTGATCTTTTTTTTTAAGACAGAGTTTCACTCTGTAGTTATGATTGGCCCCAAACTCACTGTGAAGCCCAGGCCAGCCTCAAACTCACAGCAATCCTCCTGCCTCTACCTCCTGAGTGTTGGGATTACAGGCATGAGTCATCATGCCCAACACTGTGGTTATATGGTTACTGGGGATCAAACTCAGGACCTTGTGCTTGCCAGGCAGAAATCCCTGGCCTGAAATATTATTGATTTTTGTATATAGATACTCTAATCACGTCGTCTACAGACAGCTTGTTTTTTCCTTTCTCATCAGGATGTCTTTTATTCTCTTTGCCCACCCAATTTCCCTGGATGGCATCTCTAGGACAAAGTTGGTTAGAAACAAAATTGGAAAACAGCCCTGTTTTGCTTGTAATCTTAGGGAAAAGCATTTACTATCTCACTTTTAATGATCTGCCAGTTTTACATTTATGGTCTTTATCATAGTGAGGTCATTTGCTTTTAGTTTGTCAATTTTTTTTTTTTAACCATTTAACGGTGTTGGATTTTGTTAAAATACCTTATCTGTATCTGTTGAAATAATCATGTAGTTTTTGCATATTGATCTTCACATGTTAACTTTGCATTCCTACAAAATTCTTAGTTGCTCCTGTGGTAAAATTCTTTGTATACAGTGCTGCATTCAGTTTAGTTGTATGTTGCTGAAGATCTTTGTATTAACATCCATAAAAGATAATGATCAGCAAATAGTTTTTGCATGTGTGGATTACAAAAAAATGTTCGTAGTATCCAGGCTCTTCCATTTGGGATGTTTTCAACATGCATCCATGTTTGTAGCAGGAATTGGTATTCTATTTTTTTTTTTAATATGGCTGAATAACACTATGTAGATATATGATGTTTTATTTATCCATTCATAAGTGGATGGACATTTTCTCTTTGTGGCCACTGTGCTATTAACATTCCTGTACAATACTTGCATACTTTTAATTCTCTGGAATGTATGTCCAAGAGTGGAATTGCTGGGTCACACGGTAGCAATTTAACATTTTGAGGAGCTGCCAAACTGTTTTCCAGAGCAGTTATGTCACTTTCTATCCCACCAGTGAGTACGAGGGTTCCAATCTCTCTATGTCCTCATCAATACTTGTTACTGTCTTCCTGATGGAGTAGTTCACAGGATGTGAAACACTGCTTGCTTGTAAACCTCTCGTTATGTTCTTACTGGCCATGTGTCTATCCTCCTTGGAAAAATAGCTATTTCAATTTTATGTCATTTTAAAATTGGATTACTTTCTTTTATTAATAAATCACTATGAAATCTAAGAGATGAAGTTTGAGATTTTCTTTAGACCTGTGATACATTTTAATTTAATTTTTTATATAGTGTAGAGATCCTGTGAATTTTTTTTTTTAAGCCCATTAATTCTTTAAAGTGTATTAGTAACAAGTTATCCCACTTAAGGACCAAGAATGAAAAGTATTCGAGTCATAAATCAATAGGATTTTACTCTTAAATATCTATTTTTGAAGCTAACTCTTAAAAGTGTAAAGATGTACAACTTGCTGGATGTGGGAGTGGGTGGATAGCCTGAAATCATCACTGACAGATGAACAGGAGTTGGAATTACTATCTTTCTTTCAAGTGTATCTGATTGATTAAAATTTATAATATTTGCAAGGTGGTGATATAGCCTGGTAGTAGAGCACTTGTCTAGCATTTCCAAGGCCTTTTTGCTGACCCCCAGCATAGCACAGAATGAATAAATAAATAAATAAATTAGAGCTAGCTTTGGCTATGATATTATTTCCCAATATATCTCAAGTGAATCTTTTTTTTTTTAGTTTTTTGAGACAGGGTCTTGCTTTGTAGTTCGCGCTGGCCCTGAATTTACTTTGTAGGCCAGACTAGCCTGGAACTCACAGCAATTCTCCCACCCCTGCCTCCCAAGTGCTGGGATTACAGGTGTGAGCCACCATGCCCAACACTGTGCTATGTGGTTACCAAGTGCTGTCTTACAAGCATGAATCACCCTGTCCCAGCATTGTTGTATGTGGTTACTGATGATTGAGCTCAGGACCTTGGATTTGCTAGACAGGTGCCAGAACGCCCAAACTAAATCTTTAGGCCCCCCACCCTTTTCTAAAAGAGAGAATTTTGTGTCATCCAGGCTGGTCTTGAACTACCGGCTTCAACTGATCCACCACTTTGGCCTTCCCAGGAACTGGGATATAAGGGACATCACAGCACCTGGTTCTGAACAAGCAAAGCAGGACAAGGATGCTCTTTAACCAATTCAGTTTGATAAAAGATCATTAAAGAATGATTTTGCTTCGTCTCTAAAAGGGTAAGATTTATAATCTTTCTGGAGTTCCCTACAGAGCATGGGTGCTAGGGAATACAATTTTTTATAGTAATGAATGTTGAAAAAGCAAATTCAAAATATAGTAACAATGCATCCCATTTTAATTTGTTTTTAAATCTCTTTTCAGTCTTTTGAGGCAGTTTCATTTTGTACTTCAGGCTGGCAATTCTCAGCCTTCTGAGTGCCGGAAGTAGAGGAGTGTACCACCATGCCCAGCTAAAGATCTCGTTTTTCTTTAACTTATGAAGATCTCAACATTTATCCCTTCCCCTCTCCCTCTCCACCTCTCTCTCTCTCTCTCTCTCTCAAGTGCATATATGCACACACATGATAATTAGCCATGACAGGGTACATCAACAGTGATTTTGAAGAAGGTCCAAATGTTATGTAAATCTGTAAGTTACAAATGAATATCCCTCTGAATTCAATACAGATGTCATGACTTTAGAAAATTTCAAATGATGTGGAACATAAGGAGGTACTCACAGGAGAGAGTTTCTGAATAAGGTCATGAGCAACATGGACAAGGTTCTTATCCTCATGGAGACATTTCTGAAACTTTTTGCTTTCCTCCTCTTCTA